>CAUYLG010058805.1:0-14786 GCA_963573385.1 Cacajao melanocephalus
AATGTAATGTAGAAATTTGTGTGTGCCGCTACCTGACTTCAAACTATACTACAAGCCTACAGTAATCAAACATTGTGGTACTGGTACCAAAACAGAGAGATATATACCAATGGAACAGAACACAGGCCTTGGAGGCAATGCCACACATCTGCAACCACCTGATTTTTGACAAACCTGACAAAAACAAGCAATGGGGAAAGGATTTTCTGTTTAATAAATGGTATTGGGAAAACCAGCTACCCATGTGCAGAAAGCAGAAACTGGACCCCTTCCTGACACCTTACACATAAATTAACTCCAGATGGATTAAAGATTAAATATAAGACCTTACACCATAAAAACCCTTCATGAAAACTTAGGCAAAACCATTCAGAACATAGGCATAGGCAAGGACTTCAAAACTAAAAACCAAAAGCATTGGCAACAAAAGCCAAAATAGACAAATGGGATCTAATTAAACTCCAGAGCTTCTGTAGAGCAAAAGAAACAATCATTAGAGTGAACCAGCAACCAAGAATGGGAAAAAATTTTTGCAATCTACCCATCTCACAAAGGGCTAATATCCAGAATCTACAAAGAACTGAAACACATTTACAAGAAAAAACAAACAGACCCATTTGAAAGTGGGCAAAGTATATCAACAGACACTTTTCAGAAGAAGACATATATGAGGCCAACGAACATATGAAAAAATGCTCATAATCACTGATCATTAGAGAAATGCAAATCAAAACCACATTGAGATACCATCTCATGCCAGTTAAAATGGTGATCATTAAAAAATCTGGAGACAACAGATGCTGGAGAGGATGTGGAGAAATAGAAACATTTTACACTATTGGAGGGAGTGTAAATTAGTTCAACCATTGTGGAAGACAGTGTGACGATTCCTCAAGGACCTAGAAATAGAAATTCCATTTGACCCAGCAATCTCATTTCTGAGTATATATCCAAAGGATTATAAATCATTCTATTATAAAGACACATGCACACGTATGTTCATTGCGGCACTGTTTACAATAGCAAAGACCTGGAAGCAACCCAAATGCCCATCGATGATAGACTGGACAAGGAAAATGTGGCACATATACACTATGGAATACTATGCAACCATAAAAAATGATGAGTTGGTGTTCTTTGTAGGGACATGGATGAATCTGGAAGCCATCATTCTCAGCAAACTGACACAAGAACAGAAAATCAAATACCGCATGTTCTCACTCATGGGCAGGTGCTGAACAATGAGAATACATGGACACAAGGAGGAGATCATTACACACCGGGGTCTATTGGGGGGACTAGGGGAAGGACAGTGGGGGGAGGTTGGGGAGGGTTAACATGGGGAGAAATGCCAGATGTAGGTGACAGTGGGATGGAGGCAGCAAAGCACATTGCCATGTATGTACCTATGCAACAATCCTGCATGTTCTGCACATGCACCCCAGAACCCAAAGTGCAATAAAATATATATAAAAAGAAATTTGTGCATGCATGTTTGTGTGAATGTTTCCAGGGACTATCCTGAAAGAGTTGGTTTCTTTAGGTTTTGCTTTTATATTTGGTAAGGCAGGAACAGACCTGCACTTAGGGCTAATTTTCCCCACTACTGAAACAGAAATCTTTTGAGTATTTTGTCAGATATCACATAAGTTCCGAAAATTTTTATTTTGGCTGGTGGGAATGGAACTACTACTGGCCATTTAGATATATGGGCATTGCTCTCCTTATTCCTTTCCAGTGGTTCTTTCCTTAGCTTTGTTTTCTCTCATGTAAGCACTGACCAGTACTTAGCTAAAAATGCCAGAGACCCTCTGCAGATTTCCAGTTATATCTCTATGTAGCTCTCTCATCTCTTACAGTCTATTCTAAGGACTCTACCTACCTAGGTTTCTTGGGACTCTCAGCTCAGTCTCTTTAACTCAATAAATCTTTCATCCCCTAACCATTCTGTGAAAACTTATTTTTCCTGTGGATACTCTTTGCAGACAGTAAACTGTGGCAATTATAGTGGCTATTACATTTATTTGCTTTCTCTAAGGTATCATTGGCATTCATTTTCTGATATTTAATGTCTTGATAACCTTGTGGCATATATTGTATTCAGTTTTTTAGATGTTTCATGAAGGAAGATGAATCTATCCCTAGTTACTCCATCTTGACTGTAATAAAAGTCTACCTTTGTTAGGTTTCTGTAATAATAATATTCTGGTATTATAAAAAACTTGTAAGATTATGTTCTCTATAATTTGCAACAGTTTCAACAGCATTTGTATTTTTACTAATTAAAGATTTGATAAGATTTGATAAAATATTCTTCATCATGGCCGGGTGTGGTGGCTAATACCTGTAATTCCAGCATTTTGGGAGGCCAGGGTGGGTGGATTGCTTTAGCTCAGGAATTTGAGACAATCCTGGCAACATGGTGAAAGCCCGTCTCTACCTAAAATACAAAAATGCCTATAGTCACAGTTTGTCAGGAGGCTGAGGCAGGAGAACCACTTGCACACAGGAGGTCAAGGCTGCAGTGAGCCAAGATGTCCTGGAGGACAATGTGAGACCCTGTCTCAAAGAAAAAATTCTTCATCAGTGTCTCTCTGTAATAACTCTGGCTATTCTCTTAGTGCCTTCCACAAGTAGCTATTTCTTTCTGGAGCTAATTTTTTAAATTTATGTTCTCCTAGATAATCATCAATTTCTTTAAGAATTTTAAATTTAATTGCATAGAATTAAGCAAAGCATTTTATTTATCTTTGAATTTTCTCTGCATCTGAATTCATTTATCTGTTCTCATGACTAACTGTACACTTTTAAGCTTTCTCATTTTCATATTTTACCTTTTCTAAAAACAAACTCTGATTTATCAATTAGTTATAATAATATTGTTATTAAAAAAAAAGACTTTGGAGTCAAACTGCCTGTTTTTAAATCTCAGGTCAACTGCAGTATGACCTTGCATAAGTTACTTAACACCTACATGATTTGGTTTTCTTGCTTATAAAATGGAAATAATAATAGTTGTCTACTTTATACAGTAATCAATAAAGACTTAAAATTTTAATAATTGATTTTTGCATTTAAAAGAACACTTGAATAGGCAGTATATGTGTTTGATGTTATTATTGTTCTAGTTCACACTTTTCTGGGTTCTGTTGTTGTTAATGGTTTTTTTCTGTTTTGTTTTTTGTTTAGTCCTTTTTTTTCTTTAACTTCTTCATTCAAATATTCATTTTTTGTCTTTAAAAGTGTTTTAAAATTTTAAGTAGTTTCTTAGTGTTTTTAAGGTTATAAAATTTCCTGTGGAAACTATATTAGTCACATACAATAGGTCCTGACATATGTTGTATTTACAGTTTTTTGTCATATTATACTTGTTCTTTGACTCAGTTTTAGTTTAAAATAATTTTATTTACCAACTTTTAAAGTTTCGGTTTGTTTTCTATTTTTATTATTGATTTCTTATCTCATGTTATGATCACAACATGCATTATTTGCTATATAAAACTTTGACTCATATCAGTATTTTTATTGGAAATAATATATGTCAATTTTGAAAAGTATTGTTCACTTAAAGGAAAATTGTATGTCCTTATGGAAATTTATCATCTTTGTTTATGAAAAATGAGAACAATATTTCTCTTAATTCTCATTTTTAAAAATGTTTTCTGCAAAGATTTATGAATTATTCTTCCCTTTATTTACTTCAGCAAGATACATTTTGGTGTTAATTATTCTCTATAATTTTTTTTCCTGAAACAGGAATTGCAAATTTTTCCTTTGCATTTTCATGTACTAGACTGTTTTATTCAGTTTTCTTGGTTTCTTTAGAACCACCAATTATAAACACGCGGCTTTTCTTTGTATGATTTCTGTATCTTTTTTTGTTTTACCTCGATCATTTCTAGTCACTTGCTGTGAGTTATTTAATATTGCTGTGTGCTCAGGTATATTTATATTCTGCATATCAGTGATTATTTTTCACAGTATATATTTGTCTTTTTGATATCTATAATTGGGTTTTATTTTCTTTTTAAAGTTTTCGCCTTTTTAATTTTTCCTTGCTAATTTGTACATTCCATCTGCTTTCCTATTGTAATTTCATTGATTATTTTGTCTTGTATATTGAAAATCTTCCACGTTCAATATTTATAAAAATTTAAAATTCAGATATCCTTTTACCCAGAAATCCTACTGCTAGGAATTTTTCCGATGAGTATTCTTAAAAACAACTCCCATGAAATATGCATGAGAATGCTCATTGAAGTGTTTATAATAGAAAAATTGAAAACATCAAAGTCTTTTAGTAATAGAATCTTTAACTTGATTGTGGAATATATTGTTGTTTAAAAGAATTAAGTAGGTCTACATATACAAAAAAAATTTCTAAGATATAATAGTAAGTGAGAAAAGCAAGGCACAAAAATGTGTATAGTAACAAACTTTATGTAATTTTTAATAAAAATGAATGAAGAGATTGGTAGATAGATACGTGAATAATTTGTTTTTAAAAGAAATCATGGAAAACTCTTAGGATTAGCTGTGGAAGTAGTGACTGAAGGCAATAGAAAAAGCATTTGTCTTTTTTTAACTTAAATGATCTAAGTATGATTTTAATTTTCAAGATATTAAGAAGGGTGAATTTATAGCCACTTTTTGTCTTTATAATTCTTTGAGTTAAGAAAGACCCAATCATGTTATAAAAATGGAAAATTCTTATTGGCTAGCTACTTAGATATGAAGCAGATTTCTTTCTGACTACTGCTTACCTTTGAATTATGGCTATTCTATTTAGCAATATTACAGAAGTTGTAATCAGTGCTTGGTTAAAGAGATGCATAAATGGAAAGCTTCAATACAGTTATACTGTCTCACAATGCTTTCACACTCTCTCTGTCCTGTACCTAGTCACCATTGTCTCTCCTTTTGGAATTAGATACAAGTGGCCTAGAGAAAAGCCCTGCAATGTCATAGGTTTTTGCTTCATTATAATTTAAATTCAGATTTAGTGTTTGTATTAGTTTGCTAGGGCTGACATAACAAAATATCACAAACTGGATGGCTTAAACAACAGAAATTAACTTATCATAGTTTAGGAGACTGAATATCAAGGTGTCAGCAGCTTTGGTTTCTCCCAACACACATCTCTTTGGCTTTCAGATTGCCACCTTCTTTCTGCGTCCTCACGTGGCCTTCCTGCTGTGTATATATATCCTTGGTGTCTTTCTTCTTCTAAGAAACCAGTCAGATGTGGGGGGGCCCCTCCTGTGACCTCATTTAACCTCAGTTACATTCCTAAACAGCCTCTTTCCAAATATAGCCACATTGGGGGTTAGAGTTTCAACATATAATTTTGGCAGGGGGTAGGAGGACACAATTCAGTTCACAACAATGTTTATTTACCTTTGGTTGCACCTGTAACGTGTCCTTCCGCTCTGGCACTCTGCTTCTAAGACTGTCTTTTCCTCCCCAATTTCTCATTCTGCCCTCTTCCTCTGCTTCTCTGTAGTGTGAAAATAGCTATGGTGATACTCTCACACTTTCCACTTCTCCTGACATTCTTATTATAAGAAGAGTCATTAATTGAGCTCCTTGGGCTTGGGTAATCATAGGGAGACAGCGTGATGTGAAAGACTGATAGGTGCTGACATCCTCTCAGAAGGAGAAAATTTCTTAATTTGGTATGAATTCCATTGGCTTTGGCAGCTCTCATTCATAGTTTCTGGTTCATTGTTTCTGTGCCTTCTCTGTTTTACTGCAGAAGAAATTTTCTCCTTTGTTTTCCATTTTCTTTGGTTTTAGTTGGCTTCAAGAGTGGGGTAAAATACCTTCATTTTTGCCATTACATTAAATTTCAGATAAACTATTTAGGATTATTATTACTATTACGAGAGTTCTAAAGAGACAACTGTGGTTAGTGGATATTATATTTTGATAAATCTTTAATCTTTCCTCAAAAGATTTGTTTGTATTCAATATAATAATAACTATATTAATAGCCACCAACATTTATTGAGATCTTACTGTGTGCCAGGTATTGTACTGCCTACAAAGTAACTTAATCTGTACCTTACAACCATTCTGAAATAGGATAACAGTATTACATTTTAAAAATGGGAATACTCATTTGGGCCACACACTGGAGCTGGATATAAATGCCTATTCTCAGCCACTATGTTGTAGAGATTATCTTTGAATGAAAATAAACAAAGACAACGAAAGAAATAAATACAAAAGAACAACAGCAGCAACAATAACAAAATTTATCTCTGTATCCTATAATGCTATATTCTTCCTGATTATTGTATTTCTAATAACATCACTGAAATACATGTTAATTCACCTTATAAATGTACCCATAGAATAAAACAAATATATATATGTTATGGTTATTATTAAATAATAGTCATTGGCAGGAGCAATGTATTGCCTCTACCGTGAGTAGCCTATTTGTTTTACGGTTATTTACTTCTTTATACACCAGATCTACTCTGCATAGGAAATAAAGCCCTAGCACCGCCCAGTTTACACTAATATAGCCAATACAGACTGATGCAGTTTTCTCTCCATTCTCAAATATCTATTAACATGGAGAAAATCTGGATTATCTGGTACTGAACGTGCAAAAATAACTTTAGCATTCTGCAGTGGATGATTGAATACATCCTTGGATCCGACTATCAAGGTTTAATTGAACTACAAATCCAGGGATAATTGGAATAGAACTCCAGTCCAAAATAGGACAAAAATATTTTAAGCTTTAGTTAATTAACAGTGGCAAATGGTGACTTCTGCTTATGTTTGTGGTATCTTTTGATGGTACTAGTGATTAAATAAATACATCATTGCAATTAAAATTAAATTTTAAAAAATTAAAATTAACAGTTGTATAGTTGTAAGTATATAGTACTCATTCATCAATAAATAAGCTATAAAAATAGATTGTAACAATAAAATATTTTTAAATAACTTAAGTCTTTATCTGTATTTTAAATTCTTCAAAGCTGGATTGGTTGGGCATGAAGGCTTGCATCTGTAATCTCAGCACTTTGTGAAGCCAAGATGAGAGGATCACTTGGGGCCAAGAGGATGAAACTAGCCTGAGCAATATAGCAAGACCCATCTTTACAAAAAATAAAATAAAAAATAGTTGGACATAGTGGTGCATGGCTGTGGTTCCAGCTTCTTGGGAGGCTGAGAAGAGATTACTAGAGCCCAGGAGTTTGAGGTGCATGAACTATGATTGTGCCACTACACCCCATCCTGGGTGACAGAGTAAAACTCCAACTCTTAGAAAAAATAGCTAGAAGTAAAGAAAAAATACAGTCTAATGTGTACAGAATGTACTGAATTAAACTTTAGTTCAACATTATGCCAAAAAAAAAAAAGGTAGAAGTTTCTCCATACAATATTAACACAGTACTAGGTTTCTAATGGTTACTAAATACATGTTTTATTTGCATGTATAATGGTTACTTTTTGGAGGAAATAGATTAATAGATGTGTGAGTTCATTCTGTATTGCTGTAAAGGAATACCTGAGACTGGGAAAACTTTTAAAGAAAAGAGGTTTATTTGGCTTATGATTCTGCAGACTGCATACAAAGCATAGTTCTGGCACCTGCTTCCAGTGAGGGCTTCAAGAGGCTTTCACTGATTGTGGGAGGCAAAGAGGAACCAGTGTGTGATATGGTGAGAGTGAGAGTAAGAAAGAGAGAGAGGAGGTGCCAGACTCTTTTAAACAACCAGATCTGGCAGAAACTCATAGAGTGAGAACATACTCATTACCACAAGGACAGCACCAAGCCATTAACGAGAGATTCTCCCCATGACCCAGACATCTCCAACAAGGTCCACCTCACACATAGAAGGTCACATTTCAACATAATATTTGGAGAGGACAAAACATCCAAACCATATCAGTAGATAAGGTATATTAGATTCCATTCATTACAAAAGGTGAGGTAGCTGATTTTTTAAAAAGAAGTTTTGCTTACTGAAGTAGAGAACACATACTAGTTAGCACTACAGTTGCCACTATCAACATTTTATCTGGTATATTGAATGAGCTCATTGGTTTAGAATTACTGAAATTAAGATACATTCATATTCACTGAACATTGGAACATCTCTAATAAGATTCAAGAGCTGTGATGTTTATTTCTGAAATAGTTATAAAAGTGTCATTAGTTAAAGATTCACATTTTCAAATGCATAAAAACTAAAGATAAAAATAATTGAGTAAATCAATATGACAAAATTATAGAGATGGAGAAGAGATTTGTGGTTGTTAGGATTTCGAGATGAAAAGAAATAGAGAAGGAATATGGCTATAAACATTAGCATGAAGATTTTAGTGGTAATGGGATAGTTCTGTATCTTTATGTTTGTTGCACAGATCTACACATGTGACATGGCATAGAGCTATATACACATATTTTAACAATATCAATTTTCTGGTTGTGATATTGTTCTGTAGTTACATAAGAACTGGGAAGAACTGGGTGAATGATACATAGGACCTCTCTGTACTATTTTTGCAACTTCTTGTAAACCTATAATTATTTCAAAGAAAAAGTGTAAAAACTGATTGATAAGAGTTAATTGACTTATAAAATAGTTACATTTTTCCCTCACAATTTACATTTAAATGTTTCTACAATCCTAGTTTGAATGATGCTATTTACAAGCTGTACATACTTCCGTTTTTGACAAGCAGTTGCAGGTGGCATATCAACTCATCAAATGCATCATGTACGCTTGTTTTTAAGTAGCGAACACATGGCATTCAATCTGATATTTTTCTTTGGAGGGCAGAATTTTTCAAGTGTTTTGGTTGAAACACTGTTGTGACACTTACTCGTTTCTACCTTTATTGCAAATATGGTCTTACGTATTTCACCAGCGCAATAAAAAAATGTGAAGTATTGAAGTTGTCTTCATTTTGTAGTTTCTCTGTCATGTCAAGTGTTCTTTGAAACAATATATCAGTATTCTGTTATCCATAGATTCTTTCTTGTGTTTATATATATTCCACAGAGATGAATGGTATGAAACCTCCTCATGATTTATAAATAATGCTGCAAGACACATCACTGGCATCTTAGTATGTATGTATAAAAGTGTACAAGAAAGATATAAGAATTCTCTTGCCTGCCTGTTACTGTCAATGCTAGGAAGCCTCAATAGGCAGAAAAGAAAACAAACAAACAAACAAAAGCTATCTTTTTTCAATTTGCACTTTGCTGAAAACCAGTTAAATTGAGTATTTTCATGTTCATTCCCACGTGTGCTTCTTATTTTATAAATTGTCTCTTTGTACTGACTTGCCTATTTTTTCTATGTAGATAATAGTTAATTTCTATTTGATTTTAAGAGTTGTTTCTATCTAATTAAACAGAACTTTTCTTGTATATGATGCAAATATTCCTCCTTAAGGTATCTTCAGTGGCAGGAGAGTAAATATAGTGTGTTTAGAGGAAAGAAAAAGAAAGAAAGAAGAAAGAAAGAAAGAAAGAAAGAAAGAAAGAAAGAAAGAAAGAAAGAAAGAAAGAAAGAAAGAAGGAAGGAAAGAAAGAAAGAAAAAGAAAGAAAGAAAGAAGAAAGAAAAAGAAAGAGTTAGCAGCAGTGAAAAACTCTCAGAGATATAGAAATATGTGGACTGGGTAAAGGGCTTTAGTTTTTATCCTGACAATAAGAAATCATTGAAATGTTTTAGGTTGAGGTTGTGGGTGGGAAGAAGTGTGGAGATGATAGTGGTGCTGTCATTGAAGTTTATTATAAAATTCAAAATAACCTATCTGAATCTCTTAGCAAAGAAAATGAAACAAAGTAAATATTAAAAAAATCTGTCATTTATTGTTAATATAATGATTATTATTAACATTCTTGTCAAAAGGACACTGAAGTCTGGTAAGCCTAAATGGTTATTCCAATGTCACAGCTTTGAGAAACACAGATAGCTACTTCTAGGCTATATCTCATTCTCATTCTAACATTTGGAATGTATGCCTAAAGCAAGCAATTCTTAAGCTTACAACACAAACCCAGCAAGGGGAGTGAACTTCTTACAGACCAAAACATTAGGAGTATTAACAACAAAAATTTAATCCTGCAATTGGATCACTCTCATGATATTCATACCAAGTACATGTGAGTAATGTATTGAAGGCCAAAAGGCTAGTTACAATAGCATTTACAAAAAATGGGTTTTGGGAAACAATATTATCTTCAGTATAAAGTTAGTCTGCCAGGATTTACAAGTGCCATTTTTTCAAAATTAAATAATCTGCAAGCTTCATGTTCATAAGCATGCATGTACTCTGTGAGTCCTCAATAAATAGTAGCCGACTGAGAGATAAACACCATCATAAACAGATAAACACTAAGTGAATATTTGCCATATATTTAAAGAGGCAGTATCAGATCTACATGTATAAACTAAAGATTAAATATATGAGAAACATAGCAAAAATGTAATAGTAAAACTGTTTTTCTAAATTAGGTTCTCCAAATAGTAAATAAAGTCCAGTAATTACTAAATTATTTCAAATAAAAATTTTATTAAGTAACCTTACGCCACAAAAGGAGTGCTCTTTAATGACTATAAACAAATCCATTTTTATAATTTCAAATCTTTAACCTGCCCATCAATTCATTTTGTTCTTTATTTTTTCTAGGAAAAAAACCCACACAAGATACGTGTGTAGAACGTGCAGGTATGTTACATAGGTAAATGTGTGTCATGGTGGTTTGCTGCACCTATAGACGCATCCTCTAAGTGCCCTCTCCTCAACTCTACCCCCAAACAGTCCCTGGTGTGTGATGGTCCCTTCTCTGTTTCCATGTGTTCTCAATGTTCAATTCCCACTTATGAGTAAGAACATGTGTTGTTGTGTTTTCTGTTCTTGTTTAAGTTTGCTGAGGATGATGGCTTCCAGCTTCACTCATGTCCCTGAAAAGGACATGATCTCATTCCCTTTTATTGCTGCATAGTATTCCATGGTGTATATGTACCACATTTTCTTTATTCAGTTTATCATTGTTGTGCATTTGGGTCGGTTCCATGACTTTGCTATTGTAAATATAGCTGCAATAAATGTATGTGTGCATGTGTCCTTATGGTAGAATGGTTTATATTCCTTTGGGTAGTTACCCCATAATGGGATTGCTGGGTCAAATGGTATTTTTGGTTCTAGACCCTTAAGGAATCACCATACTGTCTCCAACAATGGTTGAACTAATTTACATTCCCAATAACAGTGTAAAAGCATTCCTATTTCCCACAAGCTTGCCAGCATCTGTTGTTTCCTGACTTTTTAATAATTGTCATTCTGACTGTCATGAGATGGTATTTCATTGTGGTTTTGATTTGATTTTTCCCATGATCAGTGATGAGCTCCTTAAGATGTTTGTTGGCCACCTAAATGTCTTCTTTTGAGAAGTGTCTGTTCATATCCTTTGCCCACATTTTGATGCGGTTGTTTTTTTTTTCTTAAATATGTTTAAGTTCATTGTAAATCCTGGAAATTAGACCTTTTTCAGATACATACATTAAAAAAAATGTTCTCCCATTCTGTAGGCTGCCTGTTCACTCTGATGACAGTCTCTTTTGCTGTGCAGAAGTTCTTTAGCTTTATTAAATCCCATTTGCCAATTTTGGTTTTTGTTGCATTGCTTTTGGCATTTTTGTCATGAAGTCTTTGCCAGTGACTATGTCCTGAATAGTATTGCCTAGGTTTTCTTCTATGGTTTTTATGGTTTGGGGTTTAAGGTTTAAGTTTTTAATCAATTTTGAGTTAATTTTTGTATAAGTCGTAAAGAAGGGGTCCAGTTTCTCTTTCCTGCATACAGCTAGCCAGTTTTCAGAGCACCATTTACTGAATAGGAGATCCTTTTCTCATTGCTTGTTTTTGTCAGGTTTATTGAAGATCAGATGGTAGTAGATGTCTGGTGTTATTTCTGGGTCTATATATTCTATTGGTCTATACATTTTTTTTGGTACCAGTACCATACTCTTTTGGTTACTGTAGCCTTGTAGTATAGTTTGAAGTCAGGTACCATGATGCCTCCAGCTTTTTTTTTTTTTTCCTTAGGATTGTCTTGGCTATATGAGGCTTCTTTGATGCCATATGAAATTTAAAATAGTTTTTTTTTCTAATTGAGTGACAAATTTGAGTGGTAGTTTGATGGGAATAGCACTGAATCTATAAATTACTTTGAGCAGTATGGCTATATTCAGGATATAGATTCTTCCCAGACATAATAATGAACTATTTTCCTTTTTGTGTTCTCTACTGTTTCCTTGAGCAGTGGTTTGTAATTCTCTTTGAAGAGGTCCTTCACAACCTTTGTTAGCTATATTCCTAGGTATTTTATTTTCTTTGTAGCAATTGTGAATGGGAGTTTATTCTTGATTCGACTCTCTGCTTGCCTATTTTTGGTGTAAGGAATGTTTGATTTTTGCACATTGATTTTGCATCCAGAGACTTTGTTAAAGTTGCTTATCAGTTCAAGAAGTTTTTGGACTGAGATGATGGGGTTTTCTAAATATAAAATCATGTTGTCTGCAAACAGAGACAACTTGACTTCCTGTCTTCCTATTTCAATATGCTTTATTTCTTTCTCTTGGCAAATTGCCCTGGTCAGAACTTCCAATACTATGTTTAATAGGAGTGATGAGAGAGGGCATTTATGTCTTGTATTGCTTTTCAAAGGAAACGCTTCCAGCTTTTGTTCATTCAATATGATATTGGCTGTGGGTTTGTCATAAATAGCTCTTTTTATTTTGAGATGTGGTTCATCAATACCTTGTTTATTGAGAATTTTTAGCATGAAGGATGTTGAATTTTATGAAAGGCCTTTACTGCATCTATTAAGACAATCATGTGGTTTTTGTCTTTGGTTTTGTTTATGTAATGGGTTATGTTTATTGATTGATGTATGTTGAACCAGCCTTGCATCCCAGAGATGAACCAACTTGGTTGTGGTAGATAAGTTTTTTGATATGCTGCTATTGTTTGCCAGCATTTTATTAAGGATTTTTGCATCAGTGCTCATCAGTGATATTCATCTAAAATTTTCTTTTGGTGTTGTGTCTCTTCCCGGTTTTGGTATCAGGATGAATAGCATTATGATGACAAGATCAAATTCATGTGTAACAGTACTAACCTAAAACGTAAATTATCTATGTGCCCCAGTTAAAGGACTGGTAAATAATGCCCACCAGAGAAGTGAGGAAAGATCTAAAATCAACACCCTATCATCAAAATTGAAAGAGCTAGAGGAGCAAGATCAAAAATACTCAAAAGCTAGCAGAAGACAAGAAATAACTAAGATCAGAGCAGAATTGAGGGAGATAGAGACACAAAAAATCCTTCAAAAAATCAATAAATCCAGGAACTGGTTTGTTGAAAAGATCAACAAAATAGACAGACCACTAGCAAGGTTAATAAAAAAGAAAAGAGAGAAGACTCAAATAGATGCAATAAAAAACGATAAAGGGGATATCACCACTGACTCCACAGAAATACAAAATACAATCAGAGATTATTACAAACATCTCTATGCACATAAACCAGTAAATCTGCAAGAAATGAATAAATTCCTGGACACTTGCACCCTCCCAAGCCTAAACCAGGAAGAAGTTGAAACCTTGAACAGACAAATAACAAGGGCTGAAGTAGAGCCAGCAATTAATAGCTTACCAACCAAAAAAAGTCGAGGTCCAGATGAGTTCACAGCTGAATTCTACCAGATGTACAAAGAGGGACTTGTACCATTCTTTCTGAAACTACTCCAAACAATACAAAAAGAGGGAATCCTTTCCAAATCATTTTATGAGAACAACATCATCCTGATACCAAAACCTGGCAGAGACTCAACAAAAAATGAAAACTTCAGGCCAATATCCATGACGAGCATTGATGTAAAAATCTTCAATAAAATATTGGCAAAACAATTGCAAGAGCACATCAAAAAGCTTATCCATCATGATCAAGTAGGCTTCATTCTGGAGTTGCAAGCCTGGTTCAATATATGCAAGTCTATAAACATAATCCACCACATAAACAGAATGAAAGACAAAAACCACATGATTATCCCAATAGATGCAGAGAAGACCTTCAACAATGTTTAACAGCCCTTTATGCTAAAAACTTTCAATAAACTAGGTATCAGAGGAACATATCTCAAAATAATAAGAGCTATTTATGACAAATCTACAGCCAATATCATACCAAATGGGCAAAAACTGGAAGCATTCCCTTTGAAATCTGGCATTAGATAAGGATGCCCTCTCTCACCACTCCTATTCAATATAGTATTGGAAGTTCTAGCCAGAGAAATTAGGCAAGAAAAAAGTAAAGGGTGTTCAATTAGGAAAAGAGGAAGTCAAATTGTCTCTATTTGCAGATGACATGGTTGTATATTTAAAAGATCCTATCATCTCAGCCCAAAATCTACTTAAACTGATAAGCAATTTCAGCAAAGTCTCAGGATACAAAATCAATGTGCAGAAATCACAAGCATTTCTATACACCAGTAACAGACTAACAGAGAGCCAAGTCATGAGCAAACTGCCATTCACAATTGCTACAAAGAGAATGAAATACCTAGGAATACAACTAACGAAGGATGTAAAGGACTTCTTCAAGGAGAGCTACAAACCACTACTCAAGAAAATGAGAGAGGACACAAACAAATAGAGAAACATTCCATGCTTATGGTTAGGAAGAATCAGTATCATGAAAATGGCTATACTGCCCAAAGTAATTTATAGATTCAACATTATCC
>CAUYLG010058807.1:0-59134 GCA_963573385.1 Cacajao melanocephalus
GCCTGGGCAGTAGAACAAGAATCCTGTTCTCTCTCCCTCTTTTCCTTCCTCTTTCTTTCTCTCGTACAGTCTTTTTTTTTCTTTCTTTCACTCTCACTTTCTTTCCTCTCTTTTTCTTTCTTTCAAAAAATAAAAAAAAAAGTGACAGCCCTATTTTTTCTGTGTCTCAAAAGCATTTTAGAGTAATTCATAACTTAGAACAACAATACAAGCCCCAGAATCCCATTGCTGACTGTGTGTTTTGCCCATAAATCTTCAAATTAGTCAAGCTTTGTCAGTTCAGAGGAGTGCAAAATAAATAATACTAACACACGTGCCATTTCAAGTCAAAGCATAAACCTGAAAGTATCTTCCCCCAATAGATGATTTGTATACATCCAAAGGTGGAGTCTAATAAGCAAAGTTAGTAATGAAAATTGCTAACACTGAAATAATGTGGACATCTCTTTTCAGCAGTGTAAAATAGAATAATTTATCAAAATGGAACTCTCAATAATGGTCAATTTCCTTTAATAACTTCACTCTAGAAAGATTTAACTGGCTATTTCCTTCATACATTCTCAATGAGAGCATTGATCAGTATGAAAGAAATAGGACAAATAATTAGAATCCTATCCCCAGACTTCCGATCTGATTAATCATAAGGAAACAAAGAGGCTTGCTTAGGTCTCCCAGTTTTTTTAAAGATGACTTTCATTTATGTTTCTCAGAGAAACAAAAGAATATACTCCATATTATTTTGTATGTAACTCCCTTGCATAGCAATTCTCAAATATTAGTACTCATCAATAACCACTTAAGGTTATATCATCTATGAAAAATCCCCATCTAGTATTTCTGATGCTTTAAGGAATATTAAATAATAGATCTGAAAAAAGCTTACAAGTGCCTCCTAATTACAAGACAGGATTAAGCTCCATGGAAAGACAGCAGTGGAATAAGCTTCAACTTAATGGTTTATTAAATATGCTCTTGTTTTATCATGGAAAGATATTTAAAAATCATTATGATTCATGATAACCAATTCTTTTGTTGTTTTTGGATGAGTTCTTTTTATAGCTTTATTGAGATATAACTGACAACACATTAAATTGTCCATATTTACAGTAAACAATAAGTTTTGACATATGTATGCACCTGCGAAGCTAGAACCACAATCTAGATAGGGAACATTTCCATCATGAGAGATAATTTTGAGTATATCAAAAATGTAAAATTTTGGTGACCATCAGGTCTCCAGGGATATCTGGCTTTAGGAGGCCATATTTATTGTTTAGTGAATAATTTTTCTCTAATTTATTGTCAGCTTTTGAACATTGGCGCACTAACAGAACAAAAGATTGGCAGAATCTGGGCTTTTTCAGCATTATTGAGGAGCACTTGAATGGTACTGAAGTTGGCCTTTGAACATACCAGTAGACAGGTATGAAGTCCTCAAGATGTGCCTGGTGGCCTAGAGTCCCACAGAGTCTCAGTGTGCTGTACATCTGTGTCCACCTTTCCTAGAGGAGCAACAGCAGACAAGCCTATTCCTTCAACCTGTGTGTTGTAGTGAATCTTAGTTTTTAAAGGCACATCATTTTATTAAACAATTTAGGAACCAATAAAGCACAAGACATTTGAAAAGATGGGTCTTCATATAGGCATAATACCTGATAAGGCAAGTCACTTTCCTCCTCTGAGTTTGGGTTTGTTTGCTGACTATCTTCCATTTTATCACAGTGAACTATAAAGAAAAAGATGCAAGCTTCATGGAATGTCCAACTTCTGAAATACAACAGACTGCACAGACAGCCTCTGATTAGGATGGCCTTGGCTCAGTGTTTCTGAAAGGAAACGTACAACTTTTGTCCTGCCAATTGACATCCTGTTTGCCCTCAGGGCTGGTCAGGGTGAGATCTGTTAAGCTTTTTTTGGAGGCTGTCCTGGATAACTCATTCCTTTAGTCCACTATTTTCAGGCCCATTTTAGAAACGCAGGATTTAACCTCGGGGTTGCACCTTCCCTGGTCTCCATCTGCCACCAGAACCCATCTCCACCGCTCACCCGCTCAGACCTGTGTCCCCTCCACAACTGATACTGGTCACTCTCAGAACTGTGGCCCTGAGCTCTCTAGCTTTCCTCTTTGCCTCAGGACGCAGGCCACCAGTAGGGGCTTAACTTTCTGAGATGAGAAGGCGACGCTGCTGGGGGCTGCTTCTACTTGCTAGTCCTTCTTTTTTATTCCTCCCCAAATGAGAGGAAGATTCGAGCGGGTTTGGCACATCCCCTAACCGGGGCCTACCATTTGCATGTTGGGGGCTGACGTGCCCAGGAGGACCCGGACCAAGCAGGCCATTTTCACCTGCGTAATAAGAGGCTTGGGAGTAGTGAAGCGGCGGCGGCAGCAGCGACTGGAGTAGGAGGAGGAGCGCAGACAGCCGCCGCGGCGGGGCGGGAGGAAGAGGAGGGGGGAGGAGGAGGAGCTGAAGCGGGACGAGCGGTAGGCAGCGGCTCCGCGGAGTTGCAGCAGAGGCGGCAGCGGCGGCGGCGGCGGCGGCGGCGCTGAGACACCGCAGCCTCCCGGAGCGCGGAGTCCCTCCGGGGACAGCAGCAGGGAGCGCCCGCGGAGCCACTGCGCCTCGGCCCAGCCAAGCCGCCGTCGCCGCGCCGGGGAAACGCCAGCCATGGCCGCGCTGCCGGATCCGCAGGAAGAGCTGCTCCCGCCGGCCTGCCCCGGGTCCCAGTGGCTCAGGGACCGGGGGGAGGGGGAGGACAAAGCGGTGACGCCGAAAGGGGCCATGCCGGCGCCTCAGGCTGGGGAGCCCAGCCCGGGGTTGAGCGCCAGGGCCCGGGAAGCGGCGCCGCGGGAACGCGGCTCGGGCCCTGCCTGGCAGCCGCCCGTTGCCATGGAAACTGCATCCACAGGTAAGGCGGGCGCCGCTGCCCGGCAAATGGCGTCGGGGACCCGGGGCCCCCAGTCGGTCCCCTTCTGCGCGGCTCTGCTGGGCACCTGCCTCGCGCTCTCTGCCTTGAGCGCCAACCCCACCCCCGCGTCGCCACTGGCGACTGGGAATATTCGCGGGCGGGTGGAAGACAACAATTTTATTTTTCCAAAGGTTCAGAAGAAGACGCTTTTAATCCTTTTATTTCATTATGATGATTCTTTCAGTTTAAAAAATTTTTCTTATCAGCACACCGTAGCATCCTGGCTGCTGGCGAGTCTGGGTACAAGTTTCTCCCTCCTGCCAGGGGGCTCCGAGCTGTAGGGCCGGTTTGACAGGTTGTGGGGATTTTGGGGGGTGTGTTTGCGCGCAGCTTGCGCGCCGGCGACAGGAGATACTGACAACCCAGCGGCGGCCAGGTCCACGGCCCCTGGACCTGGCTCTGTCCAGGGCAGAGATGTGGCTGTAACTGCCCCTTACCGCTGCCCTCCATGAATCGCCACCACACTTACTCCCCCCACATCCCTTCCCCTCTTCCCCCGCAGAAAACAAATCCCAGGGAGTGTGTCCCTCTTTCGGAGACACAGCTTTGGAAGCAAGTTGGGTGCTGTGGCTCCCCGTGCCCAGAACCTGTCTTTCGCCGCTGCCCGGATGGCCCCACCTTGCAGGGAGCATTGAAACTTGGAACTCCAAAGTGCGGCGGGCCTGGCCGTGGGTTGGAGGGTTTGGGTGGTGGTGAGTGGATGTGGCATAGTTTACCAGCAGTCTGACCACCCCCTCCCCCGCCTTGGAAATTTCCCTGGGTTTGACCTTTCTTCGCCTGACGCCTATTCTAAGTCTGAGTGCGCGGGTGTCCAGCGGGAGCTCAGGCCCCTGGCGCATCCTGGTCAAAGGATCCATGAAGCGCGCCTTGAGGCTGCCGGCCTGGTTAACGCTGTTCCCAAGGAGAAGGAAAGGGGATGCTGTGTGGTGCTGTTTCCTGAGAAAGCTTTGCTGTGGTCGAGTGGGAGTTGTGTAGTTTTGGCAGTGTAGAGCTAGAAGGCCTGGGGTGGTGGGTGCTCCCAGAGGAGGGGATGTGGGGTGAGACTGGTGTGTGCTCTTGGTGGTCGATGTAAGGAAACCCCTTTTCAGCTTCTCTTAAGGGTTATGTGGAATACCTAAGGCAATAGTAATTAACTCTGCCCTGGTACAGAAGATCTAAACTGGAGAAAAGAGGTTTGGAGAATGGGTTGAATAAAACTTGTCAATATCCTGAAGGGAAGAGAAAAAGTGGAGACCCTATATAAGAAAAAGAAAGAAAGAAAAGTACTGAAAAACCCCAACACTAAACACCATTTATTATATATTAATTATGATCTCTATGGGGGTGAGGGAGGATTTAAGTCTAAGAATGGCTGCTCAGTCTCTTTGAACTTCTGCATCCAAATGAAAACAAAACTCTTTATAATTGCTAAAGAAGATGGCAAATGATAATAGACAAAGGAAGACAGTTTTTGTCTTTACCATTCTTTGTTGAGGGTAGAATCTTTATCCACTGTAATCAAAGTAGATTGTTTCTTTATGAAATGTTCAGTAACATATCATCCATGAAAGTAATTACATAGGAAATGCTTGGAATATATATTTGTGGGGCACAGTGTGATGTTTTGATATATGTCTGCATTGTCAAATGATTAGCTAACAAATCCATTATCTCATTTATTTTTTTGTGATAAAAGCGTTTAAAATGTACTGTTTTAGCAATTTCAAAATATACAGTGCATTGTTAAAGAAAGGTGACTGTAATAAGTAACAGTGTATTTGCCATTTATTATTATTATCATAGAAATACCTTGCTTTGTTGAATGTGTTAGGGGTTTTCTATCCTAGGCAACAAATATAGTAATAAAATAAAACATGATACTTTTTTTGGGTGGGAGGAGAATGAAGAAAGATGGAAGGTACACATATTTTGCATATTTATATAGAAATTTTTTAGTTTATCATTGTGGCTTGAAGGAATCTCTGATATGGTTGTTGATTGGTTAATGTTTTAAATCTCTATGTTCTTTATTAAATAGACTGGATGTGCTGCCTTAAGAGACTCAAATGCAAGAAATGATGTCGAAATAAATAACTAAAAATCCAAAGAAATCTTTGCCAGCTTTCTGGTCTGATATTTTGGCAGTTCTATTGCTATAAGCAAAGTAAACATGTGAGTCCTCAATTGTATCAGAGATACCTACTAAGCACACTACTTTACACTGCATTTTTTAATTTACTTTTTTTTGGCTTATAAACAGAAATTTATTTTCTCATTGTGCTAGAAGCTGAGAAATCTAAGATCGAGGTAGATTTAGTATCTGGTGAGGGTCTGCTTCCTGGTTCATAGACAGCTGTCTTTTCACTGTGTCCCCACATGGCAGAAGAGTACTTTTTTTTTTTTTTTAAAGAGTGGTACTTTTTGGGACTCAACTCAAACTAAGAAAACTTAGACTTTGAGTATGATGCACTGTAAACAGATTTTGTTTCTTTTTCAAATGGAAATATAAGACAGATATTGATGTTTTAAAAAGTGTTTTTCTGAAAAACATCACCAATCATGCCATCTGGACAGAGATTCTGTTATTTACTTTTATACATTGATGGTAATTAAAATTCCCCCATGAACATTTCCAAAAATATTTCTCAGCAGTGTCCTGGAATGAATATATGTTTAAACATCATTAAAACTGTACCATAGGATGGGTGTCAGTGGCTCACGCCTGTAATCCCAGCACTTTGGGAGGCCAAGTCCGGTGGATCACAAAGTCAGAAGATCGAGACCATTCTGGCCAACATTGTGAAATCCCGTCTGTGCTAAAAATACAAAAAACAAAAACAAAAACAAAAGCAAAAAACCAAAAACATGTACCATAAAACTCCATCAGTCCTCTATTTTCAGGTATTCTCCTTGCTTCTGTCCCTTTTGTGGTGTGGAAATAGTCTCAACAAAAAGCAACACTGTCTTTTAAAGTTACAACTTCATGTCTAAATTGATACTGGACATGTGAAATTATATCTGTTGACAAGGGGACATTTAATACACTGTGGATAGGCTGCAACATGTTAGAGTTGTTAATCATAAAAGTGCTATCATCTAATAACTTTATACAAAGAACGTTAAGAGTAACTGTTTTGTTTTTTCATGATCAGTTATTTTATTCCTGGAAGCTATTCAAAAAGAGCATACAATAACCAAAGGAAAAAAGAATGGTCCTTTGTTTAAAGAAAGAATTTTAAATAGAACATTTGAACAAAATGAAATAGAAGTTAACTCATTGCTTGCTTTGGAAATTAACTCATTGACTGCTTAATGTATGGAAAGCAAAATGAAGAACATGATGGAGAACGGTTAGGAAAAAATCAATCCAATATGATTTGTTTCAGTGATATCAACTTATAGATAATTTGACTTAAATTTCAAGATAATTGCAAAAAGCGTTTTCCAATTTACATGGACTATATTGCTTATATGTTTGCATTTTTCAGATGCTAAATGTGATGCTGTATTGGAGAAACTATTCTCAGCCTATCATAATTTAAATAATTTTCAGGAGGTTTTGTATAACCTGCATTTATTCTATTTAATATAATGAATCTAGAGAACTATAACACATTACCAGTCATCTTCTAAATTCCATTTGGAGACTAGATTAACTGTCTTCACTTTTGGATGTGTTTGAAAGATGTGTGGAAATTTTTTGTTTGGAGTCATTTCCAGGTAATCCCCTTCAGAAGGTATAAATTTCAATCTTCTTTCTTTTGAGAAAGCTACAGCTCTATTGAAATGGTAAGGAACATTACACTTTGCTATTACTATCTTTAAAACATGTAAGATGAATAAAAGAGTTTGGAAAACTAATGCAATTTATTTCTCTGGACATATCCTTTGGATATGATCAATACCATTTCTGGAAGTAAGTACAGTATATGTTCTTTAATATTGAGAATTCACATTAGGTTAAATTAAAATTTAGAGATGCTTACATACTTTAAAAATACATTGATAAATATTATCAAGGCTTTCAGCTTAACTTTCCCTTCATTAACTTGCTCCTCCAAGAAAACCACCCTGCTTATTGCCCTGTTCTTAGGCTCTCCTCTCTCCATCTCTTTTTTACTTCTGATTCTGAGGGTTGAGAGAAGGGTTGTTGAGTAGCCCGTTTTATTGTCTATCCCTAGGAGCATGGATTACAGGAATTACAGAAAGCTTTTGTTATCTTTTGTAAAGTGAGAAACCATTGCGATTCAATTCAACTTACTAGATTTTTATTAAATGCCTCCTTTGTGTAAGGATCTGTGCTAAACACAGGTTGGTCATGGTTTCCTAAAACGTGCACCTTTCTGATTCACGGTGTTTAATTTAGCCAAATAATTCCTTTTGTGTTATTTTTCATTT
The DNA here is from genome assembly GCA_963573385.1 of Cacajao melanocephalus. Classification (NCBI taxonomy): domain Eukaryota; kingdom Metazoa; phylum Chordata; class Mammalia; order Primates; family Pitheciidae; genus Cacajao; species Cacajao melanocephalus. The sequence goes on from CAUYLG010058807.1 coordinate 7,345, forward strand.
TCTTCATTCCCAAGTTATTGCTGGAAGCTTGCCTAGAAGGGAATTATAATAATCTAACCCCATGGGCACAAGGTTATGAGTTACTTTTCTGAGATCAGCACAGAGTAAGTAAATATGAGCACAGCTTGCTCAGACTATATTGTAGCTATGAAAAACAAAAATTTTCACTTTTCCTTTATTTCTATCATCCATCTCATTCTTTGCATCTTCAAAGAAGTAACTGGCTAAATATTACATCAAGATCTTTGGGTTAGTTGTGATTTTATTCAACAATTAGATTATTTCAGTGGTGACTAAGGGAGTTTTGAAAACGATGCTGGAAAATTTAGAGGACAGTGAAAATAAAAGACATTTCAAGAGTCTAATATATCCACATAGGAATGCTCTGCACTAAAGTCATTATAAAGAACATGGTCCAAAAATGAAAGACAAACAACCAGTTTTGTTTGGTTAAATAATATTTGAGGGCAAAGAGAACAGTGAGAAGAGTGTGAGCCAGAGAGGCCAACTTTGTTTGTGGAAGAAGCTGTAGTAATAGGATGTGAGAAAAGGGAGGAAAGAACTTTCCAATTCTTAGCTGAGCTCCCTGATTTAAAATAGACAGTGATTCTTATGTTGGAAAATTAATACATATAGAAAGAAAGACTGGAATCCCAGGATATGTAAACAGAAGGTAAAATCCTACATTACTACTTTGATGAGATCAGTTCTTCACATCCAACTACTTTACATCTCACAGAATTGAATTAGTATGCTGAGCAGTTTTAAATTCATTCCCAGTATCTTTGGAGAATAAGACTAGGGCTAGAAAAGTTGACATTGATACATGATTTTCAAAAAGGGGAAAATGGTGGATTCTTAAAACTTATAAATCAATATATTTGACACTGATTGCTGGTATAATCTGAGAATATGTTATTATGCTAAATATTCATAGACCCTTAGAAAGGAATGAATATGTTGATCAGAAATTCCCTCTGGTTCACTAAAAAATGATGCCTGTACAACATTATTTCTCTCTCTCTCTCTTTTTTTTTTTTTCAGATTTTGAATTACCAACATGTATGTAGTACTTCCTATGCCCAGGAACACTACAAAGCACTCAACTTACATAAAGATATAGAAAGCATGCTCTTTAATTTTCTAAACTACACAAAATTTCAAAAGATGGTTCATATGTTATAGTGTAGATCGCTATGAAAAAGAATTTTGATTTTAATGTTTATTCAAAAGCAACAACATAAATCTGTTTATTAGAATAAATTTTGCTGCAATTAAAAAATTGGGAAAGGGTAGAAAAATACATGCACACGTTATTAAAATCTAAAAGGTACAAATGATATGTAGAGAAAAGGAAGTCGTCTTCGCACCTTACCTTTCAACAATCCATTGCCCCTGTCCAGAGGTAATCATTGTAATTAGTTTCAGCAAGAGAGCATTATTTATTATTATATTACTATTTATTGAACTCTTGCTATATGTCAGGCATTGTCTAAGCACTGAGGATTATAGTACAGAAAAGGACAGATAAAAGCCTATAATCCATAAAGTTTATTGTTTTTCCTTGGTGGGGACAAGGTGACAGTAGGAAAGTTAGCAGAGACCAGAACATACATATCAAGGGATGATAAGTGTAATGGAAAAGGTACAAATAGAGTAGTGGGAATGAGAGGGATAGTCAAAGAAGACCTCTTTGATAAGGTATCTTTAAAGCAGAGACTTGAAGGAAGTGACAGAATGGTCATGCAGATGGCTGAGAGAAGACTTTGGGCAGAGGGAATATCCTTTGCAAAGGCCCTGGATGTGAGTGTACCTAGCACATTCAAGGAACCACAAGAACGGCAGTCAGGTGTAGTAAGCAAGGGGAGAATGACAGAGGATGAGCAAAGGGTGAGAGGTAGAGCGGAATGGGTAGATTAGGTCATTAGGTCCTGTAGGCCCTTGTAACAGCTTTGAATATTACTCTGAGTGTGATGGGAGCCACAGGAATGGGAGAGGTGTTAAATAGAGAAGGAGCATATTTAGAGTTCAGTTTTAAGTGTAGTGAATCATTCTAGTCACTGTGTTGAGAATCTAACATGGGGGTGGTGGTGGTTGGTGTGGAGCAAGAATGACCTACTAGTAGGCCATTGCAATAATCTGAGCAAGAAATTATGGTGGCTTGCATCAGAGTGACAGCATTGGAAGAGGTGAAAAGTCGTTGGATTCTAGATATATTCTGAATGTAAAGCTAACAGTATATCCTAATGGGTTGTGTAGGAGGTATGAGAAAGGTCATAAGGGTCATGTCATGATTTTTGGCTTGAGTAAATACAAGAATGGAGTTGTTATTAGCTGGAGATGGGAGGACTTTAGGTAGAGCATGTTTCAGGGAAAATCCAAAAGTTTAGTTTTACAAATGTTAATTTTTGAATGTCTGTTTGATATCCAAGTGGAGTTGTCAAGTAGGCAGTGTAGAGTGGGGCCGGGGAGTGATCTGATCTGCATATATATATGTACGTTGGGAGTTGTTGGTATAGAGATGAGATCACTAAGGGAGTGAGTGTTGGCAGTGATTAGGTCAAGGAGTCCTGGGTCAATCAAATATTCATAGACCTTTCAAAGAAAACTGAGTAAAAGTGGATAATTAAGTAGGAAAACTGAGACTGCAGAAAAACAGAGAAATATATGTCAAGAGGAATAGAGTGATTGATTCTGCCAAATGCTGCTTGTGGTTAAGATAGAGACTGAGAATCAGCCATTGGATTTGACAATGAGTAAGTCATTCAAAGTGCTGGGAAAAACATCTTGGTTAAAATGGTTTTAGAGCAAATGGGAGGGGAGAAAATAAGAAATGGTATTTATAGACCTGACTCTTTCGGGGAGTTTTACTATAAAGAAAACTGAAAAAATAAGATGTAACTATATGGAGATTGAGATAAAATGAAGGGAATTTTTTTTCCTCTGGGGAATATTAAGGCATATTTGCAAAATGATGCAAATGATACAGTAGTCAGGGAAAGACTGGTGTTGTAGGAGGCGCGGGCATTACCTGAAACTGTGTCTCTGAGTGAGTAAGGGGGGATGGAGCCAGCACACAGAGAAGGGCTGATATAGTTCATGGATATAATGGAGGAAAGACAGAGGAGAAGGCACACGTACAGGGAGTGGGTGGACGCTGGGCTGAGAACAGGCGGAAGTTTTCCTTAACTGCTTCTATTTTATCAGTAAAATAGGGAGCAGGGTCAACAGAGGGAAGGCAGGAGTGGAGTTGTTGGAAGTTTGAGAAGAGGGGAGAAGGCATAAAATTGTCACAGGTAAATGAGAGCGTGAAAGGACTAGGGCAAATTGAGGGAACACTGAGCGGCCCTTGGGGCTCACTTGGAGCTTAAAGTGAGACTAATCACTGTATATGTTATCTTGATTTTGGTTTGGAGTGGGTAGGTAGGTGGATTGGTTTTTATTTTTGTTTTCCAGTGATCTTGGTAGGAAGAGAGGGGCAATGGATTTGAGGATATTTACAAGGTAGCATATACATGCTTGGTCATAGAATCTGCTGAGGAGTAATGAAGCATGGTAAAAAGATGACATAAGCAGTGGATTGTATATGCTGGCAGTGTTGCTGCAGTAATGGTACTAAAGTAAGGGAGATGAAAGGATAAGAGGTGATGATTTGATAGCTGGGATGTTTGAGGTAGATAGTAGGAGGGGCACTATTATTGAGAAGGAGTGGAAAACTGAGATGAAGTGGATGACAAGGCCGTTGGAGGAGTCCAGACGAAAGGTGAAAACAGGAGTGAAACAGTCACCTGCATGATTATTGACATTACAGTGAACCATGATGGATTCTGGGCGGTACAGTAAACCAGACACTAATGGATATCTTTAGGAAGGGACGTAATGGCCTAGAATTCTGCCTAGGGGCTTTTAGAGGGAAGGAAGAACAGTGGCCTGTAACATTATAAATGTAAAATTTTGACTATAAGTTCTGCAAATTCTATTTAATATGTATAAAACGTAGGAGATGTAACTTAAAATAGTTCATGGTGGGGGTTGGGAAATTTGAGGGTTGTAATTAGCTAAATATGAGCTAGTGGTATGGTGAAATTACTAAAATACCTTATGTAATTTCAGGTAGTATTAATAGAAAGTCTCAAGTGCACATTATATGAGGGAATAGTTCCCCTAGATTCTGTTCTAGGCAGGCCAAATTTGGAGTCTTGTACTAAAGGGTAGGTGCCATGCTTTTAGAGACATTGATGAGCTATAATACGGTGAGAGAAGGGCAATTGAGAGGCTTTTGGAAAACACGCTATTTGAGAGATAAAGAAATTAAGAATTTTTATCCAAAAGAAAAGAAAGGAGATCTGAATGTTAAATACTAGAAGAACTTTCATGAAGCAAAGAAAGAAGACTTGACCCAGCTGATTTCATAGGGCAAAATTAGGACTAGTGATTTGGAGAAGCAAATTTCTGCTGAATAAAAGAAATTGTTCTAATAATTAGAACTGACCAGAAAAGACAGATTCTCTCCCAGTTAGTGATGTTTAAGCAAAAGCCAGGTTGCTGTTTTAATGGAGGAAATGCAGAAAGGAAGTCGTTAGTTACACCAAGATATTTATATCTTCCTTAAAGACAACAGTGCCCCTAACTTGACATTGTTATTATTACATTATTACTTGTATTAGTTCATTTTCAAGCTGCTGATAAAGAGATATTCGAGACTGGGCAATTTACAAAGAAAAAGGTTTAATGAACTTACAATTCCACATGGTTGGAGGGGCCTCCCAATTATGGTGGAAGGCAAGGAGGAGCAAGTTATATCTTATGATGACAGTAGGCAAAGAGAGAGATTGGGCAGGGAAAATTCCACATCTTGTGAGACTTATTCAGTATCACGAGAACAGCACGGGAAAGACCTGCCCCATGATTCAATTACCTCCTGCCGGGTTCCTCCCACACACATGGGAATTCAAGATGAGATTTGGGTGGGGACACAGACAAACCATATCATTCTGCCCCTGACCCCTCCCAAATCTCATGTCCGTCCTTTGAAACCAATCAGTCCCCCAAAGTCTTAACTCATTTCAGTATTAACTCAAAGGTTTACACTCCAATGTCTCATCTGAGACAAGGCATGTCTCTTCTGCCTGTGAGCCTGTAAAATGAAAGTTAGTTACTTCCTAGCTACAGTGGGGGTACAGGCATTTGGTAAATATAGCCATTCCAAATGGGAGAAGTTGGCCAAAACAAAGAAGCTACAGGCCCCATGTGTGTCCAAAATCCATTAGGGCAGTCAAATCTTAAAACTTCAAAATGATCTCCTTTGACTCTGTGTCTCACTGATGTAGGAGGTGGGTTCCCATGGTCTTGGGCAGCTCTGCCTCTGTGGCTTTGCAGGGTACAGCCTCCCTCCTGGCTGTTTTCGTAGGCTGGTGTTGGGTGTCTGTGGCTTTTCCAGGCACATGGTGCAAGTTCTCAGTGAATCTACTATTCTGGGGTCTGTAGAACAATGGCCCTCTTCTAACAGCTCCACTGGGTGGTCCCCCAGTAGGGACTTCGCATTGGCATCTGACCACACATTTCCTTTTTGTACTGCTTTAGCAGAGGTTCTGTCTGAGAGCCCTACCCCTATAGCAAACCTCTGCCTGGACATCCAGGTACTTCCATATATCCTCTGAAATCTAGGCGGAGGTTCCCAATCATCAATTCTTGACTTCTGTGAACTTGAAGGCTCAATGCCACATGGAAGCTGCTAAGGCTTGGGGATTGCACCCTCTGAAGCCACAGCTCAAGCTCTATGTTGGCCCCTTTCAGCCACAGCTGGAGTAGCTGAGACACAGGGCACCAAGTTCCTAGGCTGCTCACAGCAAAAGGACCCTGGGCCCACCCGTGAAATCATTTTCTTCTAGGCCTCTTGGCCTGTGATGGGATGTAAAGACCGCTGACATTCCCTGGAGACATTTTCTCATTGTCTTGGGGATTCACATTCGGCACCTCATTACTTACGCAAATATCCGCAGCTGGCTTGAATTATTCCTCAGAAAATGGTGTTTTCTTTTCTATCACACTGTCAGGCTGCAAATTTTCTCAACTTTTATGCTCTGCTTCTCTTATGAAACTGACTGCCTTTAACAGCACCCTAGTCACATCTTGAATACTTTGCTGCATAGAAATTTATTCTGCCAATACCCTAAATCATCTCTCTTAAGTTCAAAGTTCCACAAATATGTAGGGCAAGAGCAAAATGTCACCAGTGTCTTTGCTAAAACATAACAAGAGTCACCTTTGCTACAGTTCCCAACAAGTTCCTCATTTCTATCTGAGACTACCTCAGCCTGGACTTTATTGTCCATATAGCTATCAGGCTTTTGGTCAAAGCCATTTAACAAGTCTCTAGGAAGTTCCAAACTTTCCCACATTTTTCTGTCTTCTAAGTCCTCCAGACTGTTCCACCCTCTTCCTGTTTCCCAGTTTCAAAGTTGCTTCCACATTTTTGAGCATCTTTTCAGCAGCACCCCACTCTACTGGTATCACTTTATTGTATTAGTCTGTTTTCACACTGCTGATAAAGACATAACTGAGACTGCTCAATTTACAAAAGAAAGAGATTTAATGAACTTACAGTTCCACATGGCTGGAGAGGCCTCACAATCATGGTGGAAGGCAAGGAGGAGCAAGTCATGTCTTACATGGATGACAGTAGGCAAAGAGAGAGATTGGTCAGGGAAACTCCCCCTTATACTACCATCAGATCTCATGAGACTTATTTGCTATCATGAGAAAAACACAGGAAAGATCTGCCCCATGATTCAGTTGCCTCCCACTGGGTCCCTCCCACAACATGTGGGAATTCAAGATGAGATTTGGGTGGGGACACAGCCAAACCGTATCAATATTTTAACATTGTTGCCTATTTCTCAAAAATGAACTGCACACTAATGAAACTGGAAACTGTGTCTGTCACAGAGACCATAGTTACCCCAAATTGACTACTTGAAATGTGTTCCTCACAGAATGGTGTCCTTTTAAAAATCCTCCTCTAGTTCTCCATTGTCAAGAAAACTTCATAATGTGACATGTTTTCTTCTTAAGAACGACACAATTTTATCCATTTTGGATTATTAATATAAATAGGAAATATGTTATCTGCAGTAGCTCTTTCATTAATTCTTTTTGATAAACTTCTCCGTTTTTAACTGAATCTAGTTCCATAAATATTCAATATATTCTAAAATGTTTTGGAAATTCATTAAATAATTTTGTAATGCTAAAAGCATCATATGAGTCTTTCCTTATTTCTCTGCCTTGCTATCTGTATATTTATGGTAGATTACTCATTGGAAAACCATGTTTCCTGGGTTGCTTAATGAATCACATTTTTAGCTGGAAGAATTCTCCATTCTAATTTCCACATCCAATCCCCAAATGCCTTTTCTAATTCATTTATTGCATGAGATTTTTTGTAAAATCAGTTATAGACCAAATTCTTGCTTTCTGAATTTGGAAAATTTGTTGAATCTCACATCCTTCAAAATTTCTAGAATTTTTGTTTTATGCATAGCAAATCTGTGGCTTTTTAAAAACAACTACTCTTGGACAACAGAAAATTATGTGTATTTGAATTATTGCTGATCTAGTTGACAGCCAAAGGAACAGAAAACAATGTCATATCTGCCTTTGGCATGAATTTTTCAACTCACTCTGAAAAAAATCAGGGCTTCTCAAAATATGGTCTGTAGACTACTTGCTCCAACATCAGATGGGGTAACTACAGATCTCATCCTAGGGAAACAAGCCTACCAGGTGCATCTTAAAGCTATAAGAAGCACTGATTTATTGAGTTTCCTGCTCATGCTTGCCATTTTGTAGAAGACGTGGGTAATAGAGGAGCATGAACCATGTCCCTTTCCCCATTTCCTCCTGGGCTTATTGTCATTCAGTTGGGAGACATGGCCAACTCCCACAAAACAAAGATGAGTAACTCAGGTCAGCATGCAGCTTGATGCTTGGATGGATGGTACAAGCTATATGAGTGACAGGAATTTCATGACTGTATGGGTCCCAATGTACCTGATCTCTTGAAAGATGGATAGAATTGGAAGAGGGGAGAAGTGAGCAGAAAGAAAGTCTGAGTAAGAGGATGATGACAGGGAAGTGAGCAGTGATGAGAAGGGAGATTGTGGGGGGCTTGAGGGCTACTCAGGACTCTAGTCTCCTTTTCTATGGATTCTGGGATCTTTGCAGGCTTATATGTAAGGGAAGTAATATCACAGAGCTATGTTAAGGAATATTAGTCTAACAGTAGCATAGAAGATGAATTCATTGAGGATAATCCTAAACCTGCGACTTTTGCTGGAAGAAGGCCGACCCAGTAACATCAGTTTCATGGCCTTGAATAAGTAATCATGGGAATAAAGAGGGAGGTACATGGGAAGAAAGATGAGAGGCTTCACAGAAACAGTCAACAGGACTTTGTGATGAACAGACGTGATCTGGGGACGAGGGGAGGAATAAATCAAAGATGACTCTACAGTTTTGTGCCCTATGGCTGGGAGAATGTTATGCTGTAGAGGGTGGGAGGGGGGACTAGCTAGGGGAGTGAGGATAATGAATTCACTTTTAGTCATATGAGGCTTGAAATGATGACAAGCCATTTGAATGGAAATTTCTACTTGGCAACCAAAGATAAAGAAATGGATTTTGTAGGTGAAAACAGGATTGTTGATATGTGTTTAGAAAATTAGAAGAGAAACCATAAATAAATTAGTTTTTTGAAAGATTATGTGGCATGAGAAGGACAGAGGGCCAGGTACAGAGCAAGAGCTCCTTGCGTCTCACTTTAAGGTAAAGCTTAAAGCTCCCTGAGCCTCGGATTCTATAGTGGGTATATATGGCATTAGGTCTTGTGGAGTGCCTGGCAATCAGATGGTAACTACAGGTACTCTTGTTATTATACTGTCACAAAAGCCAAGATGACATTGTACAGAATGAGCCTTGACTGAGAAATCAGATTTGTCTAGTCTTGGCTTTGGTACCTAATATTATGTCAATGTGGGCAAGTCATATGACTGCTTTATGTCTCAGTTTCTTCATATATGACATAATATGAGCATAATGCTGTTCTGGATATCTTACAAGGTTATGTGAAAATGAGGTAACACAAGAAGGTGCGTGGAAGTGGCAAATAACTATGTATCTGTAAGGTACTATTAATAGGAAGGCTGGTCAGCAGTGTCAGATGCAGAAGAGAGTGAAGATTGAGAAAGAACCTCAGCCTTAGATGTTTTACTATAAAATGCTTGCTGTGGACCTCAGCCAAATAGAAATGGAGAAGGGCAGGAGAGCAAGGAAGGATGGGGATGGAGAGAAGTCAGTTGTGGCAATCCACATAGGAAGACATTTTGGAGGAGGGCAGTAGGAGTGGTTACCTGCTGCATTTCCCATGTCCTGATGAGTGATCTGTGAGTACAGGGCTGAGGTGTGCCCATGGGGACCAGCTGGAGTGAAGGAGGACAGCAGATGGAATCTATTCTGATTCTCCTGCTCAGTGGAAGGGCAATAAGCCTAGGAAGCTGTCCCAGGTATGTGTGGGAGTTGGTCTGGAAGAGGCCGCTTCTCTTACCAGAAAAGTCAGTGCAATGAAAGATAGCTCCTGCTACCCCCCAGTGCAGGGCTAAATCAACTGGCCCTGTGGGCCTGTGGGAATCTGCAGGCTAGTCTTACAACTCAGTAGGTTAAAGTCTTATATAAAAACTTGATTGCTCTAGAAAGATGGAGTCTCTATCCCTTCTGCTAAATATAGCTAAAAATCCTGGACATTACATATGAAATAAATAGAAAAGGACTCTGAAAGGTGAATGAAGAGATGAAGGAAGACTCACTAGAGACCGTGGGACCTGAGGAGGGGCACAGCAGTGAGTTCTTGGGGTTTTCCGTTTTTCTCCTATATCTCAGCCTGGATACTGAAGAAGCCAGCAAGCAGGAAATGCCAATGGGCACAGACAAAAAACACCCACAAAAAAAGCCTGCTCTTTCTAGTGAAAGGACTAGAAAAGGGCAACCTAGCAGGATAGAAAACTTTTAGACAATAATTGCTCTAACCAGCCAAACATCATGAAATAAACTGAGGTCCCACCTCCATGCCCACTGCAAAAGCCAAGGAGGGAGCCTAGACCCTCACCCTTCTGAGGATATAAGAGACACCCAGCAGTTGCAAGGCTTTGGTACTTAATACACCTGCCAGCTAATGTGGTGTTGGAGGAAGCCTAGAGGAGAGTCAGGAGTTTCACCACTGCTCAGTGATGAGACTGAGTGGAAAACCTGGACTTTGATTTAAGTAAGATATGTAATCTCAAGACATAATACCAAAAATGTCCAGGTTTTAATGAAAAATTACAAGCACCAGTAGGATATGAACTTGAATGACAAAAGATAATCAACACTAAATTAACATAGGTGGTAGAATTATCTGAGAAGGATTTTAATGTACCTATCACAAAAAAATATTCAACAATTACAAATGCACTTGAAATAAATAATAAAACAGAGAGTCCCAGCAAAGAAATAGAAAATCCCAGCAAAGAAATGGAAAGTCTCACCAAAGAAATAAAAGCTATAAATAACTAAATGGAAATTTTAGAACTAAGAAATATAGTAGTTGAGATAATTTTTTTAAAAGCTTCAGTAGATGGGCTCAACAACAGAGTGAAGAAGAAAGAAGAAAGTGTTCATAAATTTGAAGAGAAGCAATGGAAGTAACCAATCTGAACAACAGAGAGAAAACACAGAAAATAAAAGGGAATAATAATAAAATACCTCTTCTCTGCAGCACAGGAATGTTTATAGGACATGTTCCCTTTTTCAAATGTTGACTGAGTATTCATATTAATAAGGTACAGTGAAAGCAGACTGACAGGTGTATTGCTTCATGTTTGCTAAATGCATAAAATCTAAGCTCTTTTGGTTCAGATGTGAGCATCAGGGAAAATAACCATATAGTACTACTTTTAGTTGTTGAGGTGTTTTCCACATTTACAGTACTTACTGATTTCTGGTCTGTACTTACATGCATACATAAGCTAAATTACTTATGAAACAATCATTTCTATAGCACTTAAAATGTGTTCTGGGCTCTTTACATTTAATCCTATCCTTAATCCCAGTGAAGTAGGTATGATTATTTACCCCATTTTACAAGTAAGCAAACTGAGATAGAGAGAGATTGAGTGACTTGCCTAAGATCATATAGTTAGTAATTGATAGCACCCAGATTTGAACTTTGGCAGTCTGGATCTAGAGTTTATGCTCTTAAAATTACTTTACTCTGTTGCCTATTTTAGGCTTTTCTTGTGCAGCATTTTTTTTGAGATGGAGTCTTGCTCTGTTGCCAGGCTGGAGTGCAGTGTCACAGTCTCACTTTATTGCAACCTCCACCTCCTGAGTTGAAGTGATTCTCATGCTTCAGCCTCCCAAGTATCTGGGATTATAGGCACGTGCCACCACACCCAGCTAATTTTTGTACTTTTAGTAGAGATGGGGTTTCACCATGTTGGCCAGGATGGTCTTGATCTCCTGACCTTGTGATCCACCCATCTTGTCCTCCCAAAGTTCTGGGATTATAGGCATGAGCCACCATGCCCAGCCACAGCATCTATTTTATGATCTGTGCAGTAAAAGTTGCATATTAAATAAGGTGTTAGCTTGCATGAAAATCTATCTGAACTAGAGGGAGTATAAATCTGAGGGAGGAAAGACAGTGGCTAAAATTTGGGTGATAAAACTTGAGAATCCTTAAGAATCTCAGCCAAAAGCAACAATTGATTGCATTTTGAAAAGTAGGAGTTTGGCTGGGTACGGTGACTCATGCCTGTAATTTCAGCAAGTTGGGAGGCCGTGGCAGGCAGATCACCTGAGGTCAGGAGTTCAAGACCAGCCTAGCCAACATAGCAAAACCCCATTTCTACTAAAAATACAAAATAAAAATACAAAAATTAGCCAGGCATATTGGACTACATGCCTGTAGTCCCAGCTACTCGGGAGGCTGAAGCGGGAGAATGGCTTGACCCCTGAAGACAGGGATTGCAGTAAGCTGAGATTGTGCCGCTGCACTTCAGCCTGGGCAGCAGAGTAGCAGAGTGAGAATCTGTCTCAAAAATAAAAACAAAAACAAGAAAGTAAGTTTAGTAGGGATAATTGCAAAATCCTGCAATAGAATCCCCAAACTAACTGCATGGATAGAATGAGAGGGCCATGGATGGTGGAGCTGCAGCACAAATAGAGAAAAAACAGATTTTTAGTTAACTGTAAGTTCACTTTAAGTCAGTGGAGTGAAGCAGCGGTCCTGACATGATAACTGTTGGTTTTGTTAACTGGAGATTCCCAGAACAAGTAGGAGAGAGCTGCACCTAATTGTTTCAACCCTTGAGATGAGAGGGTTGGAACATGTGCAGGTCTGGGCAGAGTTCTGGGTGCACTGTATGCCAGGGTAGAAGTCATAGTAGAAACCTTGACTCTGGTTGAAAGAGCTGAGGATTTACAGACTGCTCAAAAGAAGGTAAGACGGGTTATGACAGCTGTCTAAAAATACACGAAGGGTTGTCAAGTGGCATAGGGTCTGGGCCTGTTTATATGGCTCTGGAGGTTGGAGCTGTGGTCAGTCAGAAGTTACAGGGAAAGAATTAGAGCTCAGCATTCATCAGAGCTATGAAAATTGAGTAGACTGCCTCATATGGTAGTGAGCTTTTTGTTGCTAGAGGTAAGTAGTAGAGTTGGGTTGATCATGTCTGTGACAGAGGGTTATAATAGAGAAAATGCATTACATTAGCAATAAAAAAAAGTCTCTTCATGATCACAGGCCCCCCACTGGAAAATCTGTACAAACACTCACAAAATCTGGAATTTTTATGGATGGGGAAATGATACAACTTTCTAACTCTTAGAAATCAATGATTCCAGATACTCTCTTAAAGATCACTGTTTATACAGGGGCAATAGTTTTGTGATTCAGTGAAATCTCACTCAATCATCCATTTATTTATTCAACAAATATTTATTGAGTACTTTATATATATATGTACACAGACACACACAAAGTATGAAGTTGGGTAGATGACACAAATACATAATAAGAATATATAAATTCAGTAAAATAACAATACAGTCAGACTGTGAGGAAGAGCAGTCTAAATCAGGCAAAAGGTCTGCATTCCATAAATTTTATCAATTTCAAGAATATACTCTAACTGAATTTAGAGTGGACAATAGCTAATCTCAGCCTCTGAGAAGGGCTTAATTATGTGTCTATGTGAATCTTCATTGCCCGGATATGTGAAGCATCATCCTTTGTATATTCACTGCTTCTGTGTACACTATGTACACTTCTGTGTACACTTTAGTCATTGCCAAAGTTTTCGGAACCAAATGTTGTTTTAAGTAGATTAGGCAACATTATTTTAGCATTATTATCAGGAAATGCTTGGGGTGGGACTAGGAGATGTTAATTTTCCCTCTAAAAATCTATCAGCAATCTAATGCCACTCTAAATAAATATGCATTCTTCAATGTGGACAATCAAGGTTTTCTCAATTTTATGTAAAGTGTGCATATGATATTTTAAAAAGTCTGCTTACTTTTATGTATGTATGCACATACAATCAAGGTAAAATCAGAGTATTTCTCATGCAAATGCAGCTTCAAAGTAAGTCAACTGACTTCTTTAACCAGATTTTGGTCCCTATGTGCCATTATATGTAGAAATTTGAAGTTGCCACTACTTACCACACTATTAATTTGTTTAGCAAACCTTTTATTATAGATAATACAAGAGTACCGTTACAACCCATTATGTTTGAATTACCAGAATTGAACTTGTGTGAGTTTCTTTTAGACTGAATCCATGGTATTGGAGAACTGTTCCTATTTTACCAAAAGTCTGGAAAGAGCAAATGTGTAATATTGCTTTCTAGAAATTGTGCAATGTTTTAAAACCAGGTGGTTTTTGTTTACAGTTTGGAAGTTTGCATATCAATTCTCAGAAATAAGAATTGGTTTATTCTTATGAATAACATTAAGGAGCCAAGAGATTCATATATATAAGAAGAGAAGTAATATATTTTCTTGAGAAATAAACCCCAGAAATTCCCTGTTTTTAAAGTAAACGTGCTGTTAAGGCTCTTTGGGTTGCTTTTATTTTTTAAATGTAGTAATCTGCTCTGTGCTTATTTAACTCCTGTGGGCTATAATAACTCCCAGGAACATTGGTCTCTGGCAGGAGTCTTTAACAATCTGCTAAAATGAAATTATCTGCCATTCTGACAGACAGGGGACATCAAGGTCAACCTTTAAGTGTATTATTTAACACATAATGATTATGTTTCCTAACAGTAATGATTATGTTTCCACTGTGATCTTTAGTGTGAAAATGTCACACAACATTTATTGAATGATATTGAATGATATGCTCCATATATTATCACATCAATGTGAATCATTCGAAGTATTATTTTCTATTTATAAAAGGGAAAGTTGGTACATAGGTTGATCACAGCAGCCTGGAGTTTTTTGTTTTTGTTTTTTCTATAATGACCCTCCACTGCAGGGAGAAAACAATTGGTAGACAACTGTGTATAAGTAAAACTGAAAATTCAGTCAACTTTCTTAGTGAAATAGAAATGCTCAACTCCACAGCCTTGTTTTAAAATTGTAAAGACAGTGATAAAGGAAACTTTTGCAAGAGAAAGATACCTACCCATGATTCCACTCCCTTTGCACATTCTTAGTGCCCATGTGATGATTTGAGGATTCAGTGAGCTTATCTGAAGTGCTTAGAACAGTGTTTGACACATAGTAAGGACTATATAAATGTTTGCTGTATTTATGATTGTTATTCTCTATCAGTTGTTCTTCATTTGCATAATAACCACTAACCTCTTTAACGTGGTTTAGAATGGATGAAACACTGTCATCATTTGAGTGATCCCCATTTTTACATTTGTAGATTCTGAACAAGACCAAAGCCTCATCTCCGACTCCTGAGTCTCATGCTCTCTTTATTATATTCCCTGCCTTTCTGTCTTCGAAATGTATATAGTCCCAATTTAAAATGGCTTAAGATTTTTAACTTTACAATGGTGTAAAAGCAATATGTATCCAGTAGAAACTGTATTTCATGTGCCCATACAACCATTCTGTCTTTCACTTTCAGCATAGTACTAAATAAATTACATGAGTTCTTCCACACTTTATTATAAAATAGGCTTTGTGTTAGATGATTTTTCCCAACTGTAGGCTAATATAAGTGTTCTAAGCACGTTTAAGATAGATGAGACTAAACTATAATGTTTGAGCTATATTGTATTTTCAACATATGATATTTTTAATTTATGACTGGTTTATGGGGATGTAACCCCGTTATAAGTTGAGGAGCACCTTTATAACATAAGGAAAAACAGAACTGTCTTACAAGACAACAAAGCCAGGACATGGAATTAGCTTTACTTTGCAAACAGGGAAGAAAGTAATGAGTGTCAGCTGAAGAGACAGAAGAGATACCAGAAGCAGAAGTGAGGGTGAAGAAGGGAGCAATGAGGCTGGGAAGAGGTGGCAGTGAAAGGAGAGGCTTGGCCTCTGGAATGGACACAAACACAAAAGGGAAGAGGAAGTAGAGGAAAACAGAAAGAGGATAGAGAGTTAAGGAAGAAAGAAGTACACAGAGAGGGGGAAGTCCTTTGAGGAAGCAAAGGAAAAAAAAAGGAATGGATTTGTAAAGAAGAGGAAAAGAGAAGTAGCTGAGAAGGCTTTCCTAAATTCCAGGACCTGGATTGAGAGTGGGAGTTCTTGGCTTTGCTTCCCTCAGAAATTGTAATTCACATGTTTACGATTGCTTAGATCCTTAAACCATGAGAAACTTCTCTAAATGGGGTGACTCCAGCAGACCCCTGGGGCTCAGGGGTAGGAGTTCTGTAAAGGACCACCCAGAGCTTTCTCACCCCCAACTGAATGAAATCAAGCAGTGGGCTGAGTCAGGCCTGTGGGCTGAAATGTTCCTTCCTTGGTCTGGTGATTTTCCAAAAGACTCACATTAACTTTATCTAAATGGAGAAGAATTTAGCTGAGGGTTTTCCCTCAGATATAAAGGATTGTTTATGTGCTTTTCCCCTTCTGCATTAGCCCGGAGATTTGCAAATGCAGTGTTGGGATAGCAGTATCAGGGAGTTAATTGATTTTTCTTTTACCATGCTCAAATATTAAAATGTACTTTATACTTTGGGGAACAGGGAGTAGTTAAAGAAAAGAGAGGAAATCGATGAAAATGAAAGAAGTTGACATATATTTAGCACCTAGTGCTGGGCAGGCAGGCACTGTGATAAGCATTTTATATACCTTAGATTAGCTTTATGATCTAATGGCCTATTGAATATGTAGCAGAGTACTGAACTATGATTTGGTTAATCTGACTAATTCACATTTTTCTATTTGTTTCCAGCCAAAGCCATAAACTACGTATAGAAAAGGATTCTTCCAGCAAGGTCCTGCTAAGTTGATCAGGGGGACAAGATATTGGGGTTCAAGTCATAGCTGGTAACAAATGTGCATTATCAGTAAAGTAAACCACATATTCTTCCTGGAGGGTGGGGACTATTAAAATAGATAGCTAAGGATTTGGAGTCCTTCCTATCCTTTCATCAGTGATGATTTGTGTACATGGACTTTGTATTTTATCAAGTGAATTAATGTTTGATTTCCTTGTCTAGGCAGAAATTCCATTGAAGTAGAGGTTAGATCTCCAATAGTCTTTCCAATTCCTTGCAGAGAGCCAAGCATATAAATAGCAGAATTTTATAATTTTGTGGGTTTTTTTTCTTTGATTACATAAAATAGTCTTAATACCATATTGAGATTGTAGCACATTTTCAGAAGCTTTCAAAGTTCACAGAATCAATGACTATTCAAAGCCTTTAGAAGCAGAATTTGGATCTTTTATGTATGACTCATATGGCCAGTCTTAAATCAATTACAGTATAAATTTTTGTTCCTATTTATATGAGTTATAATAATAATCAGCAAAAATCTTTGTATATCACTTTGAATTTCTTAAACTCTAGAGTGCTAACTTAAAGACTAAAACAATTATTGACAGTTATGATTAAAACTATCTGATGATAAATGAATTCTGTTAACATTTTAAAAATTAATTGGATGAATGTCCTTGATACAGCATTCAATTATCTTGAGAATTTACATAATAAAATGCAGTAGTTTGTGCTGAGATTAATTTGACACAATTGCCATTAACAACTCCAACTTCTTAGCACATAGCAGTTCACCTGAACGCTCTGCCCTCAAAAAGGAGATACTGCATTCAGATGGAGACCATTACAAGTTAGATCCTCATTTTCTGTTGATAAAAGGCATAATAATGGTAAATTGATGTTTGATTAGTTTGTGGAGAGGAAGACTTTATGGTCTCTTTACTTCAACTCTAGGGCTTCAAAATCTGAGCAGTTACTCAGTTGAAAGATGAAAGGGCTTGCTAAGATGAAAGAGGCTCTAATGAAGTGGGGCTTAGAAGCAGTTTGGGCCTGGTGAGAAAAATTATTTCAGGTCTCCAGCAGAGTGGCCTGGCTGAAGTCTTCACGTGGGATATGTAAACAAATTCGGGCTCTGGGCCCACTTCCTGACTGCTGGGCTGGGCAATCTGTGCCAGCTTCCTCTGCAGTCTCTTCATATTGCAGGAAAGACTGGGTTCAGGAGTTAGAACTGTTTCAAAAGGCATGTAGCGTGAAGCAGGGTGTTCTCCATCACTGAAAGGATCCAAGCAGGGACTTCATGATCATTTACCAGGGAGGTTTAGAAGGAGTCATATTTTTTAAGTGGAAAGTCTAACTTAATCACTTTAAATGTACTTTACATTCCTTTTGTCAGGATTCCTTGATTTTATGATAGAAAGCAGATAATTGTTTTGCACTAAGTCCTGTGAATAACTGTAAAATGACATACATTTAAATATTGGGGTTTTACACCTTTAACTAAAAGTTGTATGAGCCCACATGAGCAAAACAAAATAGCAACAGTCTAAATTAACAAGTAATTTTACCACTTAAAAGCATTTTTCATTTATTATATTTACGGACATGCTGAGATAAAACATCATCTTTGATTAGTCAAATGGAAACATTGATTAATCATTATGTACTTTACAATACTATTGGTAGATAAAAATATTTTATAATGTAGTGCTTATAGGGAACAATACTAAAGAGATGGGGACTGTCATTATTATACGCTTACATGCTAGGTGTTATTATGCTACATGTTTGTGGACATAAAGATTTAAGAAATTATTTTCTCAAGAAAGTTATAGTCTAATGAAGGAGATAAAGAAACAATGATATTTTATGTGAGGAAATAGAAGTATGTATGTGATCTACAGCAAGCATCTAAACAGAGGGGAAAGTCAGAAAAAGCTTTTTACTGGAAAGGGTTCTGGAAATGAGTTTTAAAGCATGAGAAATAAGCAAGATGAGGCATGGGGAAGGCTATTCAGAGAGGATAGCACCACTTAAAACTGTTATTTCTCCCTTTTTGACTTTTTCAATGAGGAATTTTGTTTTTCCTCTCAGGCACCTAGGTTTCTAGAATGGTGATGAAGGGGTACAGAGCTCTTCATTTGCATTTTTCTTTAAGGCTCTAGATTATTCCTGGTTTGCAAGCAAAATCAGTCTCATCAAAGTGGCTGCTTCTCTGAAAGTGCATATGGCTGTCAGAGTTGGACAGACTGTGCATCTCAAACAGGTATGCAGACACCTGGCTACAAACCAAGGAGCACTCAGAGCCAGACTACACAAAGTCCATTTTCTCCAATAGTAAGCCCATCCAAACACTGTTTTATTACAAGTAAATATATGCATCACAGAGTAAAAGCACATGTAGTTTTAAAATGTGAGACTTTAAATGAACCCCCTGTATCATGGGTGTAGGCTACATCCACAGGCCCTTGGGATGCATACTTACTCTTCTTTTTCCATTATGCTTACTTGATAACCATTGAGGAACACTAAACAGAAAGGTTTCTAGGTAGGGACTCTGAGGTGAATACTGAGACTGCAGGAACAAAGTGACAGATGAGTGTGGGTATGTGCGTGTGGTACGCACATGTGTGTGTACACACATATGTGCATATACCACCTCTGATCCATGGGCTGTGGCTGCACAGATATGGGTGCTGGGATGAGAAGAGTGCTGTGGAAGGAA
The DNA here is from genome assembly GCA_963573385.1 of Cacajao melanocephalus. Taxonomy (NCBI): domain Eukaryota; kingdom Metazoa; phylum Chordata; class Mammalia; order Primates; family Pitheciidae; genus Cacajao; species Cacajao melanocephalus. The sequence goes on from CAUYLG010058807.1 coordinate 26,578, forward strand.
TGTTGGGATTAATGAGTGATGTCTGCTGTGGATGAGCAATGAGGAGGGACACAAGCAGCAGATGGGCCAGGATTTATCATCTGAGTTCATTCTGTTTCTACTTCCACAAAAAAGCACCAGTGGGGTAAGGAAGAAGTCACAGCTCTGGTGCTGGTTCTCTTCTTGAATCATCCTCATTCTGTAACATTGTTGACCTTGTCTTCTATTCCTACCTGCTTGACATTCTATTTTGACCCACCTGCCACTGGCTGGCTGCTTACAGACATCAGGGTTGTTATTACTGTTTGTTTTTTGTTTTTTGGGTTTTTTTGCAATTGTTCCAAGCTTAGATTTTTAAATATAGAGCCTTCATCAACTGTATGTTTAGAATTCAAGCTGTTGTTCCTAAATCTACTATAGTGCAGATATGTATGATACTGGAATTTAGGAGATTTTTTTTTTCTCTATCATGTTCTCTGTAGAATTGTCCATGTTAGCTGCCTAAATAGTTTCTTTTTCTGGCCCTTAAACAAAGTCATATGCTGAAAAATTGTGGTAGGGGTATGGGGGAGTCTTTTAGGGAAAAGGTTCAGTAAGTCTGAAGGAATAGACTTGTAAAGCTGGCATAATCAGATATTGACAAGTACTGGTTCTGCACGTGATGAGATCTCTTTGGAGAAGGGGTAGCTAGGAATGGAATGGCAGACAGGCCATAGTAGGAACTTTAGATTTTATTCTCTGTTAACAATAGAGAGTAATTTGATATTTTCGGTGATATAAAAGCCCTCTCAGATTTATGTTTATAAAGCACTCTAGCAGTGTAGAAGGTTGGAGTATGGTGAGGCCTGGGAGGTTAAAGAGACCTCTACAATGAGACACAGTGAGGCTGAAACTGTGGTACTGGAGAGAAAGAGGGATTGGGAAATACAGTGGCTAGAAGTTGGAGATGAAGAAGACTTAAGAATTATTTAAGTTTCTGGCTCAGACATGTGGGTGGATAGTGAGATGCGGATACAGGAAGAGAAAATCAATGTGAAAATACTTTCAAAGATAATAGCACTCCATTACAAATGTAATGTATTAATATTAAAATCATATTCACTGAACTTACCTTTCAGTTTAATGGTTCTAAAGAGTATTGATTAAATGGATATAGAGAAACCATCAGGAATCACAAAGCTAGACCTTTTGCAACACTGTACAGAAGATGCAAACTATGAACCCTTTAGATTTTAAATTTTTCATTGCTGCAGGAAATCTACAATGTCAAGCTCATTTATCAAGTGATTACATTTTCCTTTGGTTATAGATTATACTTTATTACCACTTTATGTTATGGAGAAACATTAACTAGTTCTACTTGTTGACTATAAGTTGATTGTACAGTTGCATTCTTATACTTTAATTATTTATCATCCATAAATATCAAGTGAAATTTTAAAGTTTTAACTAGAGCAGAAAATGAAGTTTGCCAAGAGCTAATAAGATGTATTAGAAAGACCCCGATCATCTATTAACTCGTTTAATAATTTGTTAATTAAAACAATAGATTTATTTATGTGTTTTCCCCAAGTGGTTATCCTTTTAAAAAATTATTTTTAATTGTGGCAAAATGCACATAATATATGCCATCTTAACCATTTTTTAAGTGTATAGTTTATGGTATTAACTACACACCCGCTGTTGTGCAACCATGGTAACCATCCATCTCTAGAACTCACTCTGGAACTATTAAACATTAACCCTGCCTCTCTGCCTACCTTCCTGCACCTGGCAACCAAACCACCATTCTACTTTGTCTTCATGAATTTGACTACTCTAGGAGAACTCATTATTTAAGCAAAAGGGAATAATATAGGTTGTCTAGAATCTCTTGCTGGTTCTGTGTTGGCTTACATGTAGCTCACTACTTGTCAGAGTAACCTTTTAAAGGTTTTAAAACAGCAGAGTGCATTGGCAAGAGAGCTTTGAGACAGCAAGGAAAAATAAGCTGAACTCATACTTTTACCAGAAGCCGACTCCCCACTAACTAACCCACAACTGTGATAAGGGCATTCATTCATTCATAAGGGCAGTCACCTCTTTAAGGTTCCACTTCTTAAGATAGTCACAATGACAGCTAAATTTCAACCTGAGTTTGGGAGCCTACATTCAAACCATAGCACATTTGTCCTCCTTCGATACCTGAGGCTGTTTATAAGGCCTGTGCCCGCAAGAAAAACCTTTTCTTGTTCTTTTGCCCAGAAAGGGCTCACTCCTCCATTGCTAAACCAGCCTGTATTCTTGCAAAGAGGCAGGGAGCAAGGGAATCCCAAGAGGATGCCGAGATTCTCAAAGTAGCCTTTTTCATGGAGGAAATGAAGGACAAATACAAATCATTTTGGGATTTTTGACCTAAATCTTAACCCATTTATTTTCTTAATATAAATCTCTTTTCTCTCCTAGTGCCTTTAAAATGTTTGTAAAAAAGCACCATGCTACAATCGTTGCTTCCTAAATTGAAGGCTTCAAAAACAAATGACATTAATGACAAAACTCCGATGGCTATATCATTTATGAACATTTTCTGAAGTTCATCTAAACATTTATAGGACATAGGCTTTACGAGTTTTGTGTTTCCTCCAGTGTCTTACTTTAGTTAAATTGCACTCACATTTCTCCCACTCTTTCACAAGTGCGCTTTTCAAATCACATGTGCGTTCCTTTTTCGATTTTTTTTTTAGCTTATCTTTCCAAGTGTGTGCAGTTACACGTGCTTAGCAGATGTTAGTAACAGGTATGTAAGTTGAATAACAATAATAGCTATAATGTATTAAACATCATCCACCTGTCAAACTAATTCTGTGATTTAACTTAATTATACCATTTAATCTTTAAAAAGTACTGAGATGTAATTCACATACAGAAAAAAAAAATCTCACTTGTATAGTTTGGTAAATATACACCTTGTAACCACCCAGATCAGGCAAGATCAAGAAAGAACATTTCCATCAGTAGAGAGGCTCATTCATACCACTTCTCCTAGTTAATCTCCTATTCCCAGAGACAGCCATTATTCGGGCTTCCATAATCACAGAGTGGTTCTGCCTGTCTTTGGACAGCATATGGAGGGAATAATTTCATGTCTGTCTTCTTTTGCTCAATACAATGCTTTGTTAAACATACATGTTATTGTGTGTATTGAGAGTTTGAAAAAATTACTGTGCAATATTCTACAATATAAATATATCATAATTTGTTCATTCACTTGATGGATATTTGGAACTTTTTTTTAGCTATTATGAATACAACTGCTATGAACATTCTTGAACATATTTTGTGAACCTGTGGAAACATTTCTCTTGAGTATGTACCTAGGAGTATACCTTGGAGGTTATAGGGTAGGAAAATGCTTAGTTTTATTAGAAACTCCTAAACATTTTTCCCAAAGTATACCTATACCATTTTGCATTTTTATTTATAGTATATGAAAGTTTTAGTTGTTTTCCATCCTCACCAGAACGTATCAGACTCTAATTTCAGACATATTCTAGTGGCTGTACAGTGAAATCTCAATCCTCCCCACCAATGAAGTGTTCCAAGATGTAATTTACATATAATCAAATATACACATTTTAAGTGTATAGTTTGATGTGTTTGCAAAAGTGTTTAAAACCACATAACTATTAATACCACCCCAATCCATTTTTAGGTATAAATGTTCTATAAGTGCCAATTAGGGTAAGTTAATAGATAGAGGTTTTCATATTTTCTATATCAACCGTTTGCCACTGAGCTCCTGCAGATAATTAAGCCCCAGTGCCCTAAGATATGCATTGAATGGATCTAGAATGGTGCTGTGTCCATCTTTGGGAAAACTGAAAAAAAAAGTCATTCAAATTGTTTTCCAAATGCTTAAATTTCTCCCAGAACTCCAGTTCATGAAGGCTATTCTATATTCTTGTTTTTTGTCTATTTATTTTGCCTATTATTGAGAGAGGGATTTTTAAATGTCCAATTATGATTGTGGATATTTCTATTTATTCCATTAGTTTTCTTAGGTTTGCTTAATAGAATTGGAGTTTTATTATTAGATGCATACACATTTATGAATGTCCTTCTTGGTAAATTGACTCTTGCATGATTATAAAATTATGCTAACATTCCTTATTGTGATGTGCACCTCCTTTACTTGCTTTCTTTCTTCATTTATTCATTCATTCATTTATTTCAAAACGGAGGCTTGCTCTCTCACCCAGGCTGGAGTGCAGTGGCCTGATCTTGGCTCACTGCAACCTCTGCCTCCCAGGTTAAAGCAATTCTCTTGCCTCAGCTTCCTGAGTAGCTGGGACTTCAGGCATGCACCACCATGCCCAGCTCATTTTTGTATTTTTAGTAGAGATGGGGTTTTGCCATGTTGGCCAGGCTGATCTTGAACTCCCGACCTCAGGCAATCCATCCGCCTCGGCCTCCCAAAGTGCTGAGATTATAGGCTTGAGCCACCATGCCTGGCCTTGCTTTCTTATGCTTATTGTTTGCATGTGTATTTTTGTCTACTCCTTAACTTTCTGTCTAAATATCCTTAACTTTCTGTCTAAATAAATATTTATAAAGCATGTCTCTATTAACAGTCTTCTAGAGTCTGCTTTTTTTTTTTTTTGGAGTTGGAGTCCTGCTTTGTCACCCAGGCTGGAGTGCAGTGGCGCGATGTTGGCTCACTGCAACCTCTGCCTCCTGGGTTCAAGCGATTCTCCTGCCTCAGCCTCCCGAGTAGCGGGGATTACAAGCTTATGCTACCATGCCCGGCTAATTTTTTTTTCTTTCTTTTGATAGAAAAAAAAAAAAAAAGTCCAGGCTGGTCTTGAACTCCTGACCTCAAGTGATCCATTCACCTCAGCCTCCCAAAGTTCTAGGATTACAGGTGTGAGCCACCACATCCGGCCGAGTCTTGCAGTTTTATCCAGTCTGACAATTTCTTCTTTTTAATTGGTGTGTTTAAACATTTATATTTGTGTAATTATAGCTATGACTGGGCTTAAATCAACCAGTTTTCATTCCTATTTGTCTCATCTAGGTTTCATTCCTTCATTACTTGCATCTGCTCTCTTTTCGGTTAATGAAAGGATTTTTTACTCTCCATTTTAGTTCATCTATTGTCTTTTTAGCTATGGTTCTTAATGATTGTTGAATGGCTAACATCCTTAACCTATCAAATTCTATTCAGAGCTGATATTCACCACTTTTCACTATTTCATCTTCACTTCTGCTTATGAGGTATATATTATTATCCAGGCTTTTTAAATAGATGAGGAAATGGAGATCCAAAGAGAGTAAGCTGCTGAAAGTCACATATGAAGAGATTGAGCAAAGATGCCACTTGAAGAATGCTAATTACTGAAATGGCCCCAATGTATTTAATTCAGTGGTTCTCTCCACATAGTCATTGCTTATGCAAATTACTTTTATGAATAGCATGAAAAAGTATTTGTGCTAAGGACTTGGTGAAATTTCCATGTAAGTTATCATCAAAAACTTCTAGTGAAAGAGTTTGGCATTTCAGAGACTACCAGTTTGGCTGCTTTCTCAGGAAAAATTTCTTTAATTATGATAAAATATTATTGCTAAGTTTCTCCAAAATGGCAAATCCATGAAAAAGGAATTAGTGTGGGAAAATGTTGAATGTTTAAGAATAGAGATGGGAGAATATTTTAGTTTTGGATTTATTATACAAGTAAAAGTCTGAAGTGATATAAGATACAAGGTAGCAAATATTTCTTGATCATGTGCTATATACTAAGTGCTTTTCAGATGCATGGCATTTACTCCTACAACAACCATATGTAGTAGATACTTCTTTATCTCTAACTTGCAGGTGAGGAAATTGAGGTACAGAGACTATGATTGTGCCCAAGATCACATGACTGAAAAAAGAAGGAGCTAGTCACTTGAAAGCATGTGCTCTTAGCCACTATACAAATTGAAGGTGGAGAGGACAGGGTGATTTTCCATTTACAGCTCTTCTGGACTCTATTTTATGTAAGCCTCACAACAGCTTTCTGAGCGGATAAATGTGATTCTTGTTTTTATGGATGGGAAAAAAGAGACAGTGGCTAGTGAGCTCTCCAACATCCAACTTCACTATCAAGAAAAGTCTGCTGGGTCCAGGTCTCCTCCAGTGACTAAGATAGGCCCATCCTAGAATGGAATAGAATCAGAAGAAGTAGAACTGCATTGAATAAAGGGCAAAGCATGTGATAGGTTCCAAAGGCTGATAGTGGAAAAGTATGAAACTGATTTTGGAAACCTGTTTGGAAAAGTTGGGACAAGGGAAAAAAAAAGGAAAAGGTGGAGATAAAAGTTAACTATGGAATACCAAGAATTGAGATAATCTTAGAGAGGAAAGGTTAATTTTATGAGACAGAAAAGAACCAATTTAAAATTTTTTCCTGCATGTTTAATACTAAAAATGTATTTTTAATTACTCTTTGTATGAATGATAATTCTACAAAGGAAATTCATTATCTAAAATGAATTAGATATGTTAGAGAGAGAGAAAAAAACACCTGAGTTATCTCTATGGGTCAATTTGAGTTTGTTAAATTTGAGCCCACATTTATGGAAAAGATTTCCTGCCTCGGAATTGGAATGGTTAAAGGTTTTGAATCACTTTTGACTTATTTCAATGATTTTTTTCATGCACAGATTAATACTTTGCAAAACCAGAATAAATTTTGCTAATGGACTAAACTTTTGCTTTTTTAAACTTTGCTTTTCCCAAACTAAAACAAGTAGATTAGAGGGTGCCAAAGGATGATAGTCACAGTTAACTTGAGTTCCTTAGGAGAGTGGGATCTGGATCAAGGGAGGAAGATTATCAATTCTTAATATTCCTTTGGGTTGTTTGACAGGTTGCAATAAGCATGCATGCCTTTGAAATAACAATGATTATACAGTAGTAATAATAAATGAAAATCATTATGTATTTTATGAGCTGAAACTAAAGACAGGCTAATGAGTATTTTAAATATTTTTAAAGGAAGACAGGTTTTCTGTAATCAAAAAGTATCTTTGTAGTAACACAGAACTTTGATTTCTAGTATAAACAGAGTTACATCTGCATATATTTGTTAGGAACATGAAAAAATAGTAGAAAGCAAAAAAAAAAATCCTAAAGATTATTCAAATGAATTTGCTTGATAATCTAATTCTATTGATCATTTGCAGTCTTTCTTTTTGATTCATAATGAAGAACTTCAACTTGAGAAATCTGGAAGATGTTGCTAGTGAAATAGTTTGGGGAAAGCATCTCTTTATTTTTGTCTGATGCTATTTCCTTATGAAACTTTAGTAATATATGCTATACTGGAGAGTCAGCAGAAAGAGCAAAAGAAATAAAACTAGACCATTCTGGAGGGAAATTGAAATGTTTAAAACAAGCATATACAAATTCATAGGATATTTTGTAGGACAGAAATACAACTATATTTCAGTGATCTTAATCTTCTCAATTATGTATGCCTATAATGACCAAAATATTACATATGGTTTTTTGGGCCCTCTCAGTTTTTCACCTGGTGTTAAAATCTTATGGTTGTGTCCTGCACTTATGTACCTAGAAGAACTTCGGTAGATTAAGTAAATTGATATTTTGTTATGTATCTTTTATATCTTAATATACAGACATATATACATGTGTGCCAAAAACATTTGGAATCATTTTCTACTTACTGTGTAGTGGCTTAATTTTTTTTCACTTTTCTGGGTATTTTCAGCCTCTTCTGACATCATTAACTATTTTTAATCTTCATGATTTTAAAGTCTGCATAGTATTCCATCCTATAGATGTACTACAATAATTTTTATATTACTGAGCCTTCAGATTTTTCCCATTAAAAAATTATAATACTCCTTGATATTGAACATTCTTATATGTGAGTGTTTTTGAACTTTTCTAGTTATTTCCTTTGAATTCTTGGAAGTACAAGTTCTAGGTCAAAAGATGTGAATGTTCTTCAGACTTTTGATGCAAATTGTCAAAAGTCCTTTCAGAAAGGTTGAACTGACCTTTGCAGCAGTATAGATGCAGCTGAACACCTTTATCCTAAGCCTAAGAATTAATGCAGGAACAGAAAACCAAATACTACATGTTCCCAGTTCTAAGTGGGAGCTAGCCATTGGGTACACATGGACATAAAGACAGGAGCAATCGACACTGAAGACTACTAGAGAGGAGAGAGAGGGATAGGGACAAAGGCCGAAAAAGTGTCTGTTGGTTACTTATGCTCACCGCCTGGGTGATGGGATCATTTGTACCCCAAACCTCAGTGTCATGCATTATACCCATGTAACAAACCTGCACATGTACCCCCTGAATAATGTAAGGTAAAGATAGAAATTACTTTAAAAGGACCCTAAACCTTCCAAATTAAGGCAAGATCCTCTACTAGCAAAAAGATTTTGACTTGCTGAAGGCTTAGATGTTCATTAGCAATTTTTTTAAACCATAAAGTGTTTTTAATTAAGGTTAAAAAAAGATTGACAACTGTATGAGATTGCCTGTTTATCCTAAAAAATTGGATATTATTAAAATATTTTTTATCAATTTGATGGGCAAAAACATATTATTTAATTATTTGATTACATATGAAGCAAGATTTTTAATGTTTACTGCCATTTGCATTTACTTATGAATTCTTAGTTTAGATCACTTAGATTTCTATTGGAATGTTTCTCTCGATAAAAGTTCTTTACATTTTAAGGATATTAACTTTTTTGTTATATATGTTTATGTTTATTTATCAGTTTGTTATTTGATGTTTTTAATGGTGTTGACATATTAGGAATATTATTGTGTGTGTGTTCAAATCTGTTATTGATTTTCTTTCTGTTTCTTCCTTTACTTTTATGTTTTAAAAAGTTCCCTCACTTTAAGGTTAAACAAATTCATATTTTTTTTTCTATTTCTCTTAAATATTTTTTTATATTTCATCATTTAATCAATTTTGAATTTGTTTTGGTTAAAGAATATAGAAACTCATATTTATTTTCAGATTAACCAATCATCAGTACCATTTACTAATTATTTATTATCTTGTAATTTGAATTATTACCTTTACAATCTACTAAATATTTGCCTTCATTTAGTCTGTTTCTAAGCTTCCTATTCTGTTATATTGATCTGCTTAGTACTATGCTCATTGTATACTATTTTAATTATTGTAGCTTGATAATATGTTTTATTATGAGATAGTCTTATTTCTCCTTTTTTTAAAAATCATATACCTGGCCATATTTACCCCTTATTCTTCTGTGTAGAAAAGTATTTTTCTTATGCTACAAATTAAAAAAGTCATCAAAGCATTTGATTAAAATTTCAGGGGCATGATATACTGTCAATATATTCATAAAACATGTCTTCTAATGTTTTTTTCAGAAGAGTTTGACAGCTTTTTATCACGTAGGTTCTGTAATTTCTCCCTATTCACTCTCCTCCTTTTCACCTAGAACCTTTTGGATTGGTATGTCTAAGCAGCCCTGCGATGTGTCACCCACTCAGCATTGGCCTCCTTCCTCCTTGACCCATCTTTGCCTGCTGAAGTCTGGTATCCAGTCCCCCTTGCCCACCTTCTCTTTCACTACTCCTCAACATGCCCTTTGCCTTGGCATTCTGGATTCCTTGCTGGTCCTTAGTAATGCATTTTTGCTTTCCTGCTGCCACTACTTTGTTCATATAATTTTAAAAATCTGGGATGTCCTCCCTCCTGTTTTTACCAGTTTTTTCTAAGAGCAGCAAATTTTAACCCATCCATAAATGAAAGCAAGAAAACCAAAGCCTCTGAAAACCGTGAGTTACCAAGACGTTATAAGAACTGGAGAAATCAGCTGTGTGATGTGTGTAGTTCCTTAATCTTTCTGTGCCTGAGAGTCCTCATCTCTATAATGGGGACAACGGGACCAACCTCATAGTATTGTTGGAATGATTCAGTGGGATGATGTGTGTAAAGCCCTTGGCAGCATGCCTGGCACGTGTGAATGCCAAAAATGTTAACTGCGGTGGTAGGCAGAAAAATGGCTCCCAGAGGTGTCCACATCGAATCCCCAGAACCTGTGAATATGTTACCTTATCTGGCAAAGGGACTTTGCAGATGTGCTTAAGTTTAGGATCCTGAGTTGAAAAGATCAGCCTAGATTATCCAGGTGGGCCAGTACAATCACAAGGGTCCTTCTAAGAGGGAAGAAGGAGAGTCTGAGTGAGAGGAGATGTGATGATGGAAGCGGAATTAAAGTGATGGGAGGGAAGTATAGAGCCAGGGACCTGGAAAAAGGCAAGGAAGCAGTTCTCCCCTAGAACCTCCAGAAATAATGTAGCCCTGCTGACACCTCAATTTCAGCCCAGTAAGACACATGTCAGACTTTGGATCTACACAATTGTAAGATAATAAAGTTGTGTTGTTTTAAGCACCTACATTTGTGTTAATTTGTTACAGCAGTAATAGAAAAAATAATACACCTGCTATCATTAATTTTATCACCATGGTCATAGTTATTATGGAACCTAGAAAAGAGAAGCCTTAGGACATAATCACTCCCTTAACTTAAGTAAATAATTTTCTGGTTGGTTCAGGGGTAGAACCAAAATCAATGGTTAGAAGTTACTAGGTGCTTGAAGTGCTCTCTATCTCTCTCTCTCTATATAGGTATATAGAGATACATACATAGAGAATATATATTAATGGAATATATATATGATAGTAGAATAAAATAGCAGATTACCAATATATTAGAGGAATCATGCAGTGAATGGCCTGTTGTTAGATAAACTATGCATGTATCCTGTAAAGGGTCAGATTAGATTTTGGTCTTTGGTTTGGTGAACCATCCTCTAGAGCCTACCTCTAATGCTTCCCCTCTCATTGTTGTGATACCATCATGATCTCTTGGACTCGCTCTCTCTCTCTGCTTTATCCTCATTGTTCTTAATTGTTCCACTTTTATGATATTCATCACGTATGTCCTTGAGTTAAATATTAAGATTCCAAGACTTTTGAGCACCAAGGCAGTGTTTTGCACACTTAGTAACCTACCTGTGGCTTGGCATGTTTATTGAACTCACCAAGAATATGTTGAAAAAACATTCATCACAGTTCAAGTTTGTAAAATTTTGAAATTGCTGTTCATTTTCCCTTGAGTTGATTCCCAGAATTAGATAATGTTTCTCCAATTATTTAAATGTTGGTTCAGAACTTTATTGATGACATGAAATACAGGGTAGGCAGATAGTACCTATGGAAAGGAGTGACCCTTTCTCTACCTCTGCTTGTGCTTAAAAAGAATTGCTTGCTTCTTATTGTTGAATGCTTTCCATTTATCTTTTATGTGATTTGCATATAATATTTGAAGTCTGTGTGGTCTCTTGGAAACCTGAATTATATTTCTGACCAGTACCACCTTTAGACCTTTTGAAAAATGGACCTTAATTTGAGTCCTGCCTTTAAGAGGGTTCTGCATATCACACTGAGAGACAAAGACCCTTAAAACTTTTTTCCCATCTTGAAAAAATTAATTTTTTTTTCAAATTCAGGAACCAGTTAGAAAGTGACCAGGATTACCTGAGCCTTCAGGTATAGGCAAGGTGTAGATGTGAGAGTGCAAGAGTACACTAAGAGAAAGAAGAAAGTTTCAGCCTCTGTCTCAGAAACCAGAGGGTGCCTAGGCAGACAGAGCTCCCCCAGATAACTGCACTCCAGTCCTCTGCTCTGCTCAGGCAGTGTGGTTTTGGGAGGCCATCTGGAAATCCTGTGTCTGGAAAGTGAGGCCCAGCTTCCGTCCTGTCTCAGCATTTTCTTGTCCTCCTTCAGGCTTGTGAGTGGCAGGGCTGGCCCAGGAAGAGTGGCTTCTTAGCCTCAGAGTTGTAAGGCCTTGGAGGAGGTGTGGATTAGGCTGGGGTACAGCTTGATTGATCTCTTCAATGTGTTAGATATTTACTATGGGCCTCTATTTGTTCTCTTGCCCTGGGTCCTGCAAATGCTAAAGGAGGACCTGCTCCAGACTCTGTCAGTTTCTAACTTTTTTCCTGGCCTTAACTAAATAATTTTATGTATGAAATGCAGATAATATTTTTATTGTATTTTGTCTAGTTTGATCACTATTGAATCCCAGTGCCTGTAACAGTCCCTGGGGGGAACAGAGAAGGTGCTAAACAAATTTTTGCTGAATAAATGAATGAAATTGTTATTTTCTTTTAAAAAAAAGTTTTATTGAAGTAAAATAAACATAAAATAAACTACACATATTTAAAAGGTACAATAAATTTGACAGACCTGTGAAATCATCACTACAATCAAGAAATGAATATATGCATCACCCACAAGTTTCACTGGGCCTGCCCTCTCCCCACCCCTTTTCTATCACTTTTCATTAGTTTGCATTTCCTTGATTTTTATATAAATGGAATCATATCATATAGCTGCTTTTTTTTTGGTCTAACTTCTTTCACTCCACATAATTATTTTGATATTCATCCAAGTTGTTGTGTGTATCACTATTTCATTCCTTTTTATTGTGATGGGTACCACATTGTATGGATATGTCATGATGTGTTTACTCATTCACCTGATGATAGTCACTGGGGTTGTTTCCAGTTTAGGATATTACAAATGAAGCTGCTGTCAACATTGTGTACAAGTGTTTGTATTAACATCTGCTTTCAATTATCTTGGATTAATACTTGGGAGTATGGATCTTAAAGTAGCTGTACATTTAACCTTCCAAGAAACTGCTAAACTGTTTTCTAAAGTGATTGTATTATTTTACATTCCCACCAGTATACAAGAGTTCAGTTTCTCCACATCCTTACCAAGTTGCTATTGTCAGTCCTTTTGATTTTGGCCATTCTAAGAGGCATGTAGTGGCATTTCATTGTGGTTTTAACTTGACTTTCCCTAATGAATCATGATTTTGAGGTTTTCTTGGTACAACTTGCTAGCCATATATCTTCTTTCATGAGGTATCCATCCAAAACTCTTGCCCGTTTCACTATTAGATTTTTTAATTATTAAGATTTAATAGTGCTTCATATATTTTACAAACAAGTTCTTTATCAGGCATTGATTTGCAAATATTTCTCCCAGTCTGTGGCTTGTCTTTTCATTCTCTTAACAGTCTCTTTTAAAGAGGACAAGTTTTAATTTTTGATCAAGTCCAATTTATCAATTCATTCTTTTATGGATTCTGCTTTTAGTGTTGTATCTAAGAAATCTTTGCCTACCCAAGGGTGACAAAGATTTTTTCCTGTGCTTTCTTCTAGAAATTTTATAGTTTGTTTTATATATAGGCTCATTTTTTAAGTTAATTTTTGTATATGATGTGAGATATGGATATAAGTTCATCTTTTTTTTCTTTTTACATTTGGATAGTCATTTTTTTCCAGTATAATATTTTGGAAGCCTGTCTTTTCTCCAATGAATTGCCTTTGTTGAAAATCAGTTGTCCATTTACATGCGAGTCCAATTATGGACTCTCTATTCTGTTCCATTGATCTTTCTATCTATCTTTAGGCAAACACCTTACTCTTTTGATAACTGTAGTTTTATAAGTTTTGAAATTAGGTAGTAATAGCCCTCCAACTTTGTTTTCCTTAAGGAAATGATTTTGAATCAAGGGAAAATTCTGAATTATTGATTATTTAGAAGAATCTTGCAGTGTTTCAGAGATAGCATTTGCTTTGGGGAGTAATATGACTATGTGAACTTTCTTATTGTTTGTGCACTGAATAAATGGAAATTGCCGTATCATTTACTAGAGCATGCATATTCTCTAAAATTAGTGTTACACAAAGAAGGGAACAATAAACACCAGGGCCTACTTGAGGGAAGAGGGTGGGAGGAAGGTGACAATTGAAAAACTACCTGTTGGGTACTATGCTTATTACCTGGGGGACAAAGTCATATATACACCAAACTCCCAAGACACATAATTTACCCATGTAACAAACCTTCATATGTGCCCCCCAAATATAAAATAAAAGTTGGAAAGAAAAAAAAATTTAATAAAATTAGTGTGTAAATCATGTCACTAACTTTTTCACAATTAATACTTTCCTATGATTGGGTTTTATACATTACTACATTGAATATTTGTCAATCACCATGAGACAGTCAAAATTTATTATTATTTTTCATTATTTCTGTCCCTCTTAGACTTATATCTCCCATAAGAATTCATTTGTATATAAATGTCCCATTTTCACACATACATCTCTGACTTATAAGCTATTTCTCTAGGTTTGTAAGTTCTGCTTCTTGGAAAATAATTATTCAGGCTTCAGTTTGGCAGTTATCCAGATGTATCTTATTATTTTTTCTCCTGAGGCCCCATTATCATATTCCCTTCCAGATGTGTTGGTGTACCTCAATTATAAAGATGCTTCCTGACGTGTAATCATTTTAGAGTGCTGTCTTGATTTGCTCTGCATAGTTCTTCTCTTGGCACCCTACACTCTAAGGGAAGGAGGAGAAAAGGAAATGGATTCAATGACCATTAATGGCCTCTGGGAATTCATAAATAAATAAGGCACAATCTTCATGCTGGAAGAGTACATGGACTCCATAGGGAGGAAACAATAATTATAATACAGGGCATTGAGGGGTGATGGGGTGTTTGCAACAGCTAGAGCAGTGAGGAGAGGGGGCAGTTTCTGTGACCAACAACAAGATCCTAAATCTCCAGAACCTAAGACAGAGGTCACTGTAGAGCCTTCACAGAATAAGGATGTATCAAGGGTTTGTTAAAGAGTAATGACACCATAGCATCTCTGTGTATGTTAGCACAAGAAGTTAATGTAAATGGGAAAAGTATCTCCTGCCCGCAATCTAAATGAGGAGAGCATGCCTTGGCAGAGCCATGCTATCTTTGCCCAGTGTAGTGGTAAGGCACCTCCACTGTGCATTCTGGGGAATGTCCTCAAAATATTTCCTCTAAGCTTTAGAAAGATGTTGACTTTCCTACAGATGATGAGGAAAAATAAATAACCAATTGCATTGTCCTCTGGAAACCTCAGGCCTCTGGTCTAAGGGAGAAGAGCTGACAGGTACAAGTGGAAGCCCCTTCTGGAGAGTATTCCCTGGCACCCCTGCACCCTGTGAATGGGTAGGTGGGAGCCACTTGGGTTTGGACCATGGATTCTGCACCACAGCCATTTTCTAGGACTGTCAACAGAGCAATAGAGAGAATGAAAAAAAAAGATGTAGGGAACTTTATTTTTTCTTGAAATCTTGGAGCTCATGCAACCAAATTGTTCTTCAATATGAAAGAGAGGGTTGGTTATCATACCCTACCTCATTCCCACAGGTACTAGGATCTGAAGATAATGTGCACTTCCTTATGCTGGGCCTTCATTTTTCTGGTCCATATGTATTTAATTTTGATAGCATAACCTCTCAGGGGACTACATATTCAACTCAGAGTTGGGGGAGGTGTTTAATACCCTTTTGAGATCCTTGTAACCCTAAATTCAGATTATAATTTGTTCCATCTCTGCTCTTCTGGAGCTGGCATATACTGTGACTCTCCAAAGCCCATGCATGGTATTCAGTCTAAGTCATTTTTACCAGATTGTGGAGAGATCATCAGTGTGATGCTGGAGACATGTTGGGTCAAGCTGCCTCAACTAGGAGGGCCGTCTTCTGTGCCACAGAGAGTGTGGGGGGAACAAGGCAGAGTGTTGGCTGGTAAGTTCATGAGTGTTCTCCAGAGAGACAGAACTAATAGGAGATGTATGGATCCTGCACTACTGTCATGTTCTGGGACTGCCAAGAGAGCAGTAAAGAATGAAAAAGAGATGTAGGGAACTTTCTTTTTTTCTTAAACTCTTTTCTTGAAATCCATATTATAGATACACACACATACATATGGAGAGAGAGAGAAAGGTTGATTTATTGTAAGGAGTTGGCTCACACACAGTTATGGAGGCTTACAAGTCTCAAGATCTGCAGGATGAGTTGGCAAAACCTGAAGACCTGGAAGATCTGATGGTGTAGTTCCAGTCTGAAGGTTGGCCAGCTTGAACCCCCAAAAGAGCCAATGTTTCAGTTTGTGTCCACAGGCATGAAAAAGCCAGTGTCTCAGGTTGAAGACAGTCAGGCAGAAGAAATCCTCTCTTACTTGAGGGAGGGTCAGTCTCTTTTTTCTGTTCAGGCCGTTAACTGATTGGATGAGGCCCACCACATTAGGGAGAGCAATCTGCTTTACCCAGTCTACTACTTTAAATGTTAATCATGTCCAAAAACATCTTCATAGAAATTCCAAGAATAATATCTGAGCAAGTATCTGGGTACCCTGTGGCCCAGTCAAGTTGACACATAAAATTAACCACCACAGGTGAGTTGAGGAGGTGTGTCCTTCTTTCAAGTGTAGATGAAGAGAACTGAATTTTTCTAATGTCCAGAAGCTATCAAAGTAATAATTTAACCTTTTTTTTTTTGACTTATAGCTGATACCTTTAACTTTCATCTTTAAACTCATATTCATTGGGAAACTGATCTAAAACATACTTATGTCTTTTCATGAACTGGTCCAGGACACAGAGCTGAGAATTTAGAGCATTGCTTCTCTGGCTTTCTCTTAGATTAATAATAGTAATAACAATGATAATATGGATAATAATTATTTAGTCTTTGTCATATGCTAGGCACTGTTCTCAAGGCTTTACATATGTTAACTCATTTGGTCTTTACAACCACTGTATGAACTAGATCCATCCTTATTTTGCAGATCAGAAAATTAAGGCACAGAGATGTTAAGTATTTACTGAAGGTCACATTACTAGTTAGATTCAAGAGCAAATGATCTGGCTCTTAATTTGAAAAAGACCTCAGAGATGACCTGATGTAATCTCTTGATTTTAAAAGTGAAGCAAAGGAGGCTTGGAAAAGTTAAACTATTTGCTCAGAGTCACACAATCTGTAGGAGGCACCTGTCTAGGAGGCATCCTGGTTCTTTCTCATGATGCTGTCCTGACTATAGTCACCTTACTTTTGGTCTCCTCAGTCCTCATTCATTAGTTTCTCTTACTGATAGCCAGATAGAGACTTCCCTAAACTTCCTTGACTTTATGAAAGGATGCTAGTGTTGTAGACTTTGTGAGTGAGAGTATTGGGTTGGTTTCATTGTGTCTTGCTGCTTGATAATCTTCTTAGAGAATGCACTTGAAGAGTCAGCACAAAACATCTTTAATGTTGGCACTGAAGATCTTTGGCCACTTTAAAATTCAGATTCATATCCGATGTAGTTGGAATTGCTTTCCAACCAGCATTATCCACAATGATTCATATTCTGTGTAATGCCTTCAGGAAGGAATTGTAACAGCAGGGTGCTGCTGGTGGGCAGAGGGCTAAACAATGGAAAGAAGGCCACATAGTTATTCCACAATCAACGAGTTTGGGTGACTGTGTTCTAGATTAAATGCATTTCAGAGTTTACTCTGTTGTTATAAGGAAGTCACACAAGACTAAACACATGCCCCAACAGCCACCCCCCCCCCCCACCAAAATACATGCTATGTTTCAAAATAGAAAACTCTCCAACCCCAATGACTCAGAAGACAGTTTGTGTCCTTGGGTACAATATTCATTAATGCTATTTGAGAAATATTTTTGGTTTTTCCCTGGGTACATTCCTGTCTCCTGGAAGTTAGGTATGAACATATAATTTGGCTTGACTAATGAAACATGAGTGGAAATGTGTGCCTCTTCAGGGTGAAATCTTTAAGAGTGAGTGTGCGCTTTCACCACATTTCCTTCCTCTTACTTTGTGGAGGCACAGAAGTGGAGCCTCCCTCTGCCTACTTTCTGTGTGAGAACAGTGGAGAACAGAGTCCCCAAGCCAACCTGCCTGGACAGGGATTGAGAGCAGGAAATGAAATGCTGTTTGGTCCCCTGTTCTTCACCTATGTCTAGCTGTCTGCCATTTATCTATTTATATTTTTAATGTGCAGTAACTAGATTTACAGGAAATTGCAAAAATAATAGAGAAAAATCCCATATAACCTTTTTCAGTATTTCCCCCATGGGTATAACTTACATAACTATAAAATATTTAAGTCACTGAGATTTTGGGATCACTCAGCATAAACTATTCTATTTTGAATAATAGTGGTGTTTTTTTTTAAATGCATACCTTAATTACAAGGACATGAAACTCTTCCAAATCCCTATCACCTTTTGATTGCCCCCTCTTTTGTGCAACAGCGTGTTTTTCCCTGTATTGTAGTTACTCACGTATATTTTCATTGCTCATGTGCAAGATCACAAGCTCCGTAAGAGAGTACATCTTATTCATCTTGAAATCCCTCCCAAAACATTGCTGTAGAAGGTGCTTTAAAATGTTAATTAATGAACGATGTATCGCTGTGTAGGTGCTAGCCTTTTATGTATAAAGCATGGGAAATAAGCAGCCCATCTGGAAACAGAGAGGGGTTAAGTGTCCTAAAGCCCACGGTTATTCAGCTGCTTCAGTAATGAGCAGTGTGATCATCCAAGGATATGGTGAAAGCTTAGGAGGTTGAATAATAATGATAATATTTGGCAGAAGTGGGGCAGGCAGAGAGAGAGATTCCATTAGGCATAGAATTAATTCTACCTTGCATTTACAGGCCACCTTGCTTCCTTATTTGCCACTTAAAACTATAGACTTTCAGTGCCTTTGAAAATTTATCTATGAGTATATGCATGTTTTGAGTTAAGATTTTCATTCTGAAATCATGTTACTTCCCTCTCGCCCATTATGAGATTTTTGTAGCCATCTACCTTTGGGAGAAAAATCATACCCCAACTGAAGTTGAAGTCAGCAGTGCCTGTTCCCCTATGGCTAGGTATTTTATGATGGGGACACTTTTGTAAGGACCTCTGTAGTGGGTTATTACCTGAGAGAAAAACTGCAAAATAATTGGACCACTGACCTCTGGGTTTAGGGCTGCCCATTGTTCCTGTGCTGCTGGTATGTAAATAGAAGTCTGCAGCCTTCCCTCTGGGCCCCATAATACCAGCTCATCCCCACCAATCTCTTCTTTCAGGTCCCTGTCCAGTCTCCCCTCTGTACTCTAGCCGTTGTTCTCCACAATCCTCTTAAGGTGGGCTTTGTCCAGGCCAGAAATGAGCACAGCACTCTAGGGACTGAACATTGTAAATCCCTGGCTTCTGTTCAGGATTTACAGCCGGTCTCAGGCTCTCTCTTCCTCTCTCCTCCTCTCTCCATTCTCATAATGTATAGTTAACCCAATACTTCAATATTGAGAAAATGATTAGATCATGGAGTAGTTGTGGTCATATTTGTTTAATTCTTTAGCTTTCCTTTGAGAATAAAAACTAAGGAGAAATATTTGAAGGTCTTCAGAAGATGATTTCAAAGACACACAGAGGGAATGTCAATGTCAGGAGAAATGATTCTGAATTATCATTCAAGATGTAAGATTGCACTTGCTAAGCCACATTCCCATATAAGGTGAATAAAAGTACACAAGCCTCACCTGAACTCATTTTCTGGAAGATAGATAGGTAGCAACTTATTTTGGTCTTACATAGCCCATTAAACACAGAAGCATTCTGCTTATCTTCTTGTATGAGATAACTTAAATTAGATACCACAGATGAGTAGAAACAAACTGTACATAGGCTGCAGCTCCTGGGAGTATATCTTACAGAAATATTTGAAATCAAAAGACTTGTCCTGAGTGCAGATATATCCAGAGTCAAAATAGAAAAGTTTGACTACAAAGAGTAGATATGAATATCATCTGGTGTCAGACAGGGCTATTATAAGTCACTTACCTGAGCCTTTTGTTGAAAGCAAGATAGAAACTGCCTTGAGGAGGCCAAGCTAATTATTTGTGAAGGATAGGCAATGACTGAGGATTTCTCCTGGGATGGGGCTGCCTGATTTATTATCAGTTGCAGCTGAATATTCCTTGGAGCTGATGCAAAGAGTTATGGACTCTATTGTTTTCTAAATAGTGTTTCCATGACTAGTTGCTAGGATTGGGTATGAGCAGAGTGTGGGCTGAGGAGTGACTAGGTGGGCAAAATAAAATGATCTGCCCATGTTGTTATGGCAGCCAACAGGAGGGCAAACCCAGTGAGAAAATGAACCCAAGTGATGCAAAGAAAGAAACTGCAATCAGAACCACATATACACATGTCCTTGTTGGCTATAGATGCATTTAGTGTCCTCAAACTCACCTGCCTGGATGCTTCTTGTCATCCAGCTACCAGCCCAAATGCCACTTCACTGGCTACCCATTCTAAATACTGTGCTCCCACCCTTCATCTCCCTCTAGCAGTCAAGTCTATTTTATTTCAGTTTTTTTGTACTCATTACTGCTGATACTATATTTTAGTTATTTTTTATTGTCTTCCTTACACTAGAATGCAGTAACCATGAAAGCAGGGCTCTGTCCATTTTCCACTATATCCTAGAGACTCGTATAGAGCCTGGCGCAGAGTAGGTACTCAATAAACATTTGCTAGATGAAAAACTGTGCTGCCTGGGGAGAACACTATATTTTATTCATATTTAAAGTTTGAATTTCTGGTTAAAAACATTTATTGAGCAAAAATGCGCCTCTATGAAGCAGTGAGATTATCCCGCGATCTTTGTCTTTCTCATAGCTTGTTCACAGGAGCCATTCATCAATGCAAAGTCAGGGGAAGGAATTCTGTGACTTCCAATGAGCTGCTGTAAATGATGGTCATGTCACCAGACTGGGACTGGAAATATGACAGTCTGAATATGGAGGTGACATAGACGTAACTCCCTGGAATCCAGGACAATAATCAGTAACAGCTATGAAGTGCTTACAATATGCCAGCTATTCTGCTGAGTGTTTTATGTACACTGTGTCATTTAACCTCCACAACTATATAATGAGATAAATTCTTTTATATTTTCTTTTTTGCTTTATATAATGAGTTAAATTCTACCATTTAACCCATTTTATCGATGAGGAAACAGGTACAGAGAGTTTAACTTACCAAAGGTTATCTAATTGTTTAGTGATAGAGCTGTTCTTCAAATGCACTCCATAGGATCATGCTGAAAAGTACTGAGATCATTAGTTTGAAGTGTTTAGTTTGTGCTCAGCATAGTTTGTGCTCAGCAAATGTGTCCTCTCTCTCCCTTTCTTTTTTCTTGTTGGTGCTTTTCTAAACTCCTGATAACTGTGGTTTCTTGCTTTCTCATGGATTGCTCTTTGTCATCTGGGCGTTGGGGAAATATAAGAATTCTGTGATATGTTTAAACACACAAGTACAAGTAGAAAAGCCAATACTAAAGAGTGAAATGTCTGAACTAGGGTACTGGGAGTGGGTACAACAAACTGTTAGGTTCCTACTTGCACCATTCCTAGAGTGAGTGACCTGTGACGAGGTTACAGGCTCCTGGTCTGAGATCAGTCACCAAGTAACTTTGAGACCTTCGGTATGCTATTTAGTTTCTATGCATACCCAAGGTCTATGTTTTATCTTCTCTAAAATGGTGAGTAAGATGGGGCACCGAGGAAGGTAAACTCTAAAATTCTGTGTCACTCTGAGAGCACACAGTATCACTATTCCTTGGCCACTGTGCTTTGTGTGAACTCCACGGTTTGTTGTGGCACTAGGCTGGCCTTACAGCAGGGGTGCTTCCAGGAGAAGGCCCTGTTGTGGCCGGCTGGAAGTCCGGGAGGCCGGGACACAGCTGCCTTCCTCTTGCGCTGCCAGCTACACCACAGGCAGCTTCCCCTTAGGCTGATAAAACTTTGACAAAACAGAAAACACATTGTAACTATTTTTAAAATTATTATATAGCAGCTTGCCCTGAATCAGAGCATTTTTCTGGATACCTCAAGCTTTTAGTTGCAGAAAAGGGCTGGGAGAAGAAGCAGAAGTCATTGCCTAAACCATATCAGGGCTGGTAAGCAAAGGCCAGAGACCAGGTAACCCAGAAGTCAGATACAGGAGGGTGAGCTAAGGTTCTCAACTGGGAGTGGGGAAGCAGTTTTTCTCCCAAGGGGAATTTTTTCAGTGTCTGGAGACATTTTTGATAGACATGACTCAATGGTGCTACTGGCACCTAGTGGGTAGAGGCTAGGCATGTTGGTAAAGATTCTACAGTGCACAGGGCAGCTCTTTAGAATAAGTTAATTTCACAGGTACACTGTAGTATTATTAACTGGAGTCACTATGCTGTACATTAGATTTCTAGAACTTATTTATCTTATAACTGAAATTTGTACCCTTTTGACCAGCATCTCTCCATTTCCTCCCTCCCCCAGCCCCTGGCAACCACCATTCTACTTTCTGCTTCTGTGAGTTCAACTTTTAAAGATTCCACATATAAGGGAAGTCATGCAGTATTTGTCTTTCTCTGCCTAACTTGTTTCACTTAGCATAATACTCTCAAGGTTCATCCAATGAGAATATTAATTCTAATGACACCTTGAAATTGTAGATCTAGATTTCTTAGTTGGCAAATAAGATATTAAAAAGTAAAATGCATTGTAGTAGCTTTTTAAAATAGTTGTTGTCAACCCTTTTTGTGGCTACAGTACCTAAAACTATTTGAAAAAACCAGTGTCCTCTTGAATAAAAGTGAAGGACTCCAGTATGGGAGCTGTCACCACAATTTTCTTCAGGTGTTGCTTGGCCAAAGGGAAGCAAGGGGAGTATTTTCCTGTAAAACAGGTTTCAAGAGTCATATGAATACAAATATTTGCAGAGTAAACACTACCTAACATCTTACTTTTCTGAAGATCCCGTTTTGGGCACTTTTAGGAAATTACTATGAATCGAAGAGTGAACTCTCTATACATTTAAACCACCAAAATAGTTGTCACAGAATTCAGAAAATAAAGCAACAGTATTAGCAGAGCCCAATAGGTAGGCCCTCTTTCACAAGTATTTATTGTATAAAGCTATTCATAGAGTAAGAACAAGCAAAATTAAGATAGTAAAGAACATGGTAGAATAAGAGAAAATAT
This sequence comes from Cacajao melanocephalus, assembly GCA_963573385.1. Lineage (NCBI taxonomy): Eukaryota > Metazoa > Chordata > Mammalia > Primates > Pitheciidae > Cacajao > Cacajao melanocephalus. The sequence continues at coordinate 49,544 of CAUYLG010058807.1, forward strand.
TTCATCAAGTTTATGTTTATTATACATAAAGCATAATAGGAGTACTTACAAGTCTGAAAGAGCACTAAATTGACAATGGATAAGTAGACATTATAGTTTTCATTTATTGAAGCTTTACTACATCCAGGTATTAGGTTTAGCATTTTAAGAGCATTATTTCATTTCATTCTTAAATAACACTGCACAGGTGGGTATGTTTGACATATGAGGAAGCTTATGCTTAGAGAAGGTAAATTATTGGTTCAAAATGACATACAAGAAAGAAAAGCCTATAAATTGGCATTTGAAAACTATTTAATAACAAAATGAACAAATCTTCTGAGGAATATTGGATTATGTGAAGATACCAAGCCTGCAACTCGTTGATCTTCTGAAAGAGATGGAGAGAGAGCAAGCAACTTGAGAAACATAGTTGAGGATATTTTCCACCAGAATTTCCCCAACCTTGCTAGAGCGGTTGAAATGGAAATTCAGGAAATTCAGGGAACTCCTGTGAAATATTATATAAGACAACCATCCCCAAAGCACATAGTCATCAGATTTTCCAAAGTCAATGTGAAAGAAAAAACCTAAAGGCAGCTAGAGAGAAAGGGCAGGGCATGTACAAAGGGGACTTCACCTGGTTAACAGTGGACATTTCAGGAGAAACAGTAGGCCAGAAGAGATTGGGGGCCTATATTCAGCATCCTTAAGGAAAAGAAATTCCAACCAAGAATTTTATCCAACCAGACTAAGCTTCATAAGTGAAGGAGAAATAAAATCTTTCGTAGCCAAACAAGTGCTAAGGGAGTTTATTACCACACGACCTGCCTTATAAGTGGTTTTTACGGGAGTGCTCAACATGGAAATGAAAGACTGATATCTACCACCACAAAAACACATGTAGTGACACCCATAGGGTCAAAGTAAAAGGATGGAGGAAGATCTGTCAAGCAAAAGGAAAGCAAAAATAGAGCAGGAGTTTTTGTTCTTATTTCTGACAAAACATGCTTTAAATCAAAAATGATATTAAAAAAAAAGCACAAAGAATGACATTACTTAATGACAAAGGGCCCAATCCAACAAGAAGCCTTAACTCTCCTAAATATATGTGTACCCAATATTGTAGCATCCAGATTCATAAAACAGGTTCTTAGAGATCTATGCAGAGAATTAGATAACTACACAATCAATAATGGTGGGAGACTTCAGCTCTTCAGTGATGACAGTGTTAGATAGATCGCTGAGGCAGAAAAACAACAAAGATATTTGGGACCTAAACATGACACTTGACCAAATGGGCTTAATAGACATCTACAGAATATTCCACCCAACAGCAACAGAATATACATTCTTCTCATCAACACACAGCACATACTCTAAGATGGACCACATTCTTGGCCTTAAAGCAATACTCATTAAGTTAAAAAACCAAAATTATACCAACCATACTCTTGGACCACAGCACAATAAAAATAGAAATCAGTACCAAGAAGATCACTTAGAGCCATACAATTAAATGGAAATTAAACAACCTGCTCCTGAATGACTTTTGGGTAAAGAATGAAATTAAGGCAAAAATAAAAAAGTTATTTGAAACTAATGAAGACAGACGTACAAACATACCAGAATCTCTGGGATACACCTAAAGGAATGTTAAGAGGAAAATATATAGCACTAAATGCCTAAATCAGTAAGTTGGAAAAATCCCAAAATTAACAAGCGAATATCACACCTAGAGAAACTAGGACAACATGAGCAAACCAACCCCAAAGCTAGCAGAAGAAATTAAATAACCAAAGTTAGAACAGAACTGAATGAAATTGATATTTGAAAATCCTTATAAAAGAACAATGAAATTACATGTTTGTTCTTTGAAATATTAAACAAGATTGATAGACTGCTAGCTAGATTAATAAAGAACAAAAGAGAGAAGATCCAAATAAACACATCAGAAATGACAAAAGTGACATTACTACTGACCCCACAGAAATGCAGAAGATCCTCAGAGACTCTTACAAACACCTCTGTGTACACAAACTAGAAAACCTAGAAGAAATGGATAAATTCCTGGAAACATACAACCTCCCAATACTGAACCAGAAAGATATTGAAATCCTGAACAGAACAACAAGTTTCAAAATTGAATCAACAATAAAAAACCTACCAACCAGAAAAAACTCCAGGCCAGATGGATTCACAGCCAAATTCTACCAGACATACAAAGAAGAGTTGGTACCAATTCTAATGAAATTATTCCCAGAAACTGAGGAGGAGGAGCTCCTCCCTCACTCACTCTATGAGGCCAACATTATTCTGCACCAAAACCTGGCAGAGACACAAATAAAGTAAACTTCAGGACAATATCCCTGTTGAACATAGACTAAAAACCTTAACAAAATGCTAGCAAATTAAATCCAAGAACACATCAAAAAGCTAGTTCACCATTATGAAGTAGGATGTATTCCTGGGATGCAAGGTTGGTTCAACATATGCAAATCAACAAATGTGATTTCTCACATAAACAGAACTAAGAAAAACCTTACAGTCATCTCGATAGATGCAGAAAAGCTTTCAATAAAATTCAACATCCCTTCATGTTAAAAACCCTCAACAAACTAGGCATCAAAAGAATATACCTCGAGATAGTAAGAGCCATCTATGATAAACCTGCAGTCAACATTGTACTGAATAGGCAAAAGCATTCCCCTTGGGAACCAGAATGAGACAAGGATGCCCACTCTCATCATTTCTATTCAACACAGTATTGGAATTCCTACCCAGAGCAATCAGGCAAGAGAAAGAAATAAAAATGCATCCAAATTGGAATAAAGGAAGTCAAACTATCTCTCTTTGCAGTTTATATGATTCTATACTTAGAAAACCATATAGTCTGTGCCCAAAGGCTCTGAGAACTGATAAACAACTTTAATAAAGTTTCAGGATACAAACTAGAAACAGTGTACAAAAATAAGTAGGATTTCTATATACCAACAACATCCAAGCTGAGCACCAAATCAAGAATGCAATCCCATTCACAGTATCCACAAAAAGAATAAAATACCTAGGAATACAGCTAACCAGGGAGGTAAAAGATCTTTACAATAAGAACTGCAAAACACTGCTTGAAGAAATCAGAGATGACATAAACAAATGGAAAAACATTTCATGCTGATGTATAGGAAGAATCAATGTTAAATGGCTATACTGCTCAAACAATTTACAGATTCAATGCTATTCCTATCAAACTACCAATGTCATTTTTCACAGAATTAGAAAAAAAAAACGGTTCTAAAATTCTTATGGAGCCAAAAAGAGCCCAAATAGCCAAAGCAATCTTAAGCAAAAAGAACAAAGCCAGAGGCATCACACTATCCAACTTCAATCTCTACTACAAGACTGCAGTAACCAAAACAGTGTAATACTGATACCAATGGAACATCTTAGAGAACCCTAAAATAAAGCTGCATACCTACAACCATCTGATCTTTGACAAGGTTGACAATAGCATATAAGATTTGGCTATGTCCTCACTCAAAGCTCATCTTGAATTGTAGTTCCTATAATCCTCACATGTCATATGAGGGACCCCATGGGAGATAATTGCTAGTACAACATGCAATGGGGAAAGTACTCTATTCAATAAATGGTCCTGGGATAATTAACTGGCTGGCTATATGCAGAAGATTGAAACTGGACTGAACCCTTCCTTTTACCATACGCAAAAATCAACTCAAAATGAATTAAAGACTTAAATGTAAGACCTAAAACTATAAAAACCTAGAAGAAAACCAAGGAAATACCCTTCTGGACATGTGCCTTCACCAAGATTTCATGACAAAGTCTCCGAAAGCAATTGCAACAAAACAGAAATTAAATTAAAAAGCTTCTGCATAGCAAAGGCAACTATCAATAAGGTAAACCTGTAGGTTTACAGGATGGGAGAAAGTATTCACAAGCTATACATAATATCCAGAATTTCTAAGGAACATAAACAAATCAACAAGCAAAAAAAAAACCCCATTAAAAAATAGGCAAAAGACATGAATAGACACTTCTCAAATGAAGACATGCATGCTCATGTGGCCAACAAGCATATGAACAAATTAACATTACCAATCATCAGAGAAATGGAAATCAAAACCACAATGAGATGCTATCTTCACACTAGTCAGAATGACTATTATTAAAAAGTCAAAAAATAACAGATGTTGGTGACGCTGCAGATAAAAGGGAATTCCTGCTAGTGGAATGTAAATTAGGTCAACCACAGTGGAAAGCAGTGTGGAGAGTTCTCAAATAGCTTAAAACAGAACTACTGTTTGACCCAGCAATCCCATTTTTATTAATTAATATTGAAATAAATATTTATTTAGCCTCTCACTCTGTCTCAGGCACTGTGTGCGTGCCGGAGATACAGAGTTGGATAGGATTCTATTCTTGTTTCCAGGAGCCCCTGGGGATTGGAAAAGGCAGGCAATTTGACCTTGTTATCATGTAGCTCTGATTTCTAAAGGTAGAGAAATGGACAGAGTGCTAGTGGAGATGGGTGAGAGTGGACAAAGGCCTCTGGAGAAATGGGTATGCCCACCAATGGTGGACTGGATAAAAAAAATTATGATACATACACACCATGGCATATTATGCAGCCATAAAAAGAACAATATCATGTCCTTTGCAGCAACATGGATGCAGCTGGAGGCTATTTTCCTAAGTGAATTAACACAGAAAACCCTATACTGTACGTTCTTACTTGTAAGCAGGAGCTAAACATTGAGTACACATGGACACGAGGATGGGAATAACAGACTCTGGGGCCTACTTGAGCGGGGAGTGTGGGAGGAGGGTGAAGGTTGAAAAACTACCTGTCAAGTACTATGCTCATTACCTGATGACAAAATCATTTATAGACCAAACCCAAGTGACACACAATTTACTCATGTAACAAACTCACACATGTCCTGAACCTAAAAAAAAAAGTTGAAGAAAAAAAAATACTACTTAATTTCACAATGAGAAAACAAGAGTTAAACACTGGTTTATATGTATTTAACTAGCAAAAATGGAGAAGACAATAAAATGTACTGCCAACAAAGCTGTGGACAAATGGGTGCACTTCAACGTTATGCATGGCAGGACACTAGGCTGGCGGGGTGGTCCAAGAGTCATGGAAATGTTTATACTATCCATCCAGCACACTCACTCTTCAAAGTCTTTCCTAAAAAAAAGTCAAAAGAAATAATGTGTATATAGAAGGATGCTTTAGTAGATCAACAATTTTCCCTTAATGAGGAAGTGGTGGAGGCACTGAAGCATGTTTATTAAGAGGGCTACATGACAGTCTTTACAAAGAAGAAAAATGAAGACTCTCTTCTTCAGGACACCCCCTTTGTCAGGATCATGGACTGCAGGACTATTTTTGACAGATATGGGAAGAGACAATAGGGCAGCTTGATGACTTTTGAAGAAGCTGATCCAGGTTGGTCTTGTTTTGTGTCTTTTTTAAAAAATGCAGTTTTCCCCCTGTCAAGCATCATCTTAGTCAGAGCCTCCTGTAGATAGGCTCATGGCATCCTTTATTTTTTCTTCATAGTACTTACTGCAGTTTGCAATTACGTTTTCATTTTCCTTGCTACTAGTTAATTAATGTTATTTCCCCCACTAGACTCTAAGGGGTCCTGTGAGAACACGGACCATCACTCTTGTAACCCCAGTGTTTGGCTTGATGCCAGTCACACATAGGCTCTTAGTAACAATTTCCTGAATAAGTAGGTGCATATATATATATAAACTGCATTAAATATTTTTTAAGATGTCCTCTTTTGTTCTCTGGTAATTTCACCATGCACTATTTATCATGCTGAAGTTTGCTTTTAAGATGTACATAAAACAACCCTTATTGGTACTGTACATTTTGTTTTATTTCATTAATTAATTAATAGACAGGGTCTCTCTCCATCACCCAGGCTGAAGTGCAGTGGTGCAATCTTGGCTCACTGCAACCTCCGCCTCGCGGGCTCAAGTGATCCTCCCGCCTCAGCTTCCCGAGTAGCTGGGACCACAGGCACACGCCACCATACCCAGCTAATATTTTTGGTTTTTTTTTGTAGAGATGGGATTTTGCCACGTTCCCAGGCCAACCTTGAACTCATGGATTCAAGCGATTCTCCTGCCTTGGCCTCCTAAAGTGCTGGGATTATAGGCATGAGCCACTGTGCTCGGCTAGTACTGGGTATTTTGTAACTTGATTCTCTCCACTTCTCACCCCCTAACCCCATCTTAATTTTATTTTGGATGTTGATCACAGCCTGATTTCCTGGTTTGAATCCTCCATCTCAAAACTCATACATGCAGTAAATATTTATTAAGCCTCTTACTCTGTCTTAGGCATTATATGAGTGCTAGAGATACAGAGCTAAATAGGATTCCATTCTTGTTTCCTAGGAGCTCCCTGGGGATTGGAGAAGTCAGGCAATTAGCCTTATTACCATGTGGTCAACTCTAGTGATAAAGAAATGGACAAAGTGCTAGTGGAGATGGGTGAGAGTGGACAGAGGCTTCCAGGGAAATTGTTATTTTGTTCTTTACTAAAGGTCTGTATCAGCATTCATTAATCACCTAAGTAACTAGTGTGTGTGTATGTGTGTGTGTGTGTGTGTGTATGTGTGTGTGTGTATTTGCATATCTTAATCTCTAAAAGTATGCGTGTAGCAGTAAAGATAATCATATAAGAAACAGGGCACAAGGATCATATACTCAAGTGTTAGGGAGAGAGAAATTGTGCTTCTGTGTATTTGGTGATGTTGAATAAACTATGTGGTGTAGGGATTAATCACGGAAGGCTGCATGAAGGCACTTCTTATTTCGGTCTAAGAGCAGGTGGTACAAGTGATTGGCATTTGTGATTGGCTAGCAGGAATAATACCCTGAGCAAATGCATAAAGGGTGGAACTAGTAAACTACATAGGAAACTAACTGGGCAACTGGGGACAGTTGCAGATATTCAAGAGTCCAGTGAGACCTTCTAGGGATGGGGATCAGTAATATGGGAAGGAAAAAAGGACTCCAGGAAGGGAGATCAGGTATTGAAAAGGCTGACCACAGGATCCAGGTTGAGAAGAGAGGAGTGTGAAATCAATCCTCCAGTAGGACTGGAGAAGGCCTGAAGGTTGGAGAACTGGGATGAGCCACGCACCTTTGCGTTCCTGTGAGGGCATGGAGAAGATAGTCTTCCCATGGATATCTTCTGTAGAAGTGCCTGGCTCAGTGGGAATGGGTCATTAGGCAATGAGCTTTTTGGTGAGAATAAGAGAGTTGTAGTTGAGGAGGTGAGGACAACATAAATTACCGTCTAAGAATCTTGTTGTGCGATAGAGAGACCATGGCAACTGTAAGGGTATTTAGGATCCAGGAGGAGATTTTTAAAGTCTGGGAGAGATTTAAGGATGAGAGGGAAAGGGGATGAGCAGTGAAGTGATAGCTCCAAGTTACAAAAGGAGGGCTTCTTTGCACAGGGACACTTGCACTGTTGCTGTGGGGCCTCAAATACTCTACTTCACTTCTTCCAGAGCTGTCGCCTTCCAAGTATAAAACCCAAGGGGGAAAATTCAATTTTTATTTCAAGTTATAGAATTACGTAGTGCAGGAGGGCATGATTAGGATGGTCATCAGTGCCTATGATGGTAGCTTAAAGAAAAAGCTTTCTGAAACGAAATAATTTTTCAGAATAAATAGGAACTGTCTTTTTCCAAGTGATTGTATCTCAGCAGTAATATATTACATGCCCTGTTTGGAGTAAATGAATAATGCACAAGACTGTGAGTCTTGAGCATTAGAAAATAGCCTGAACACACTGTTGTGAACAATATATAATCTTGGCTTTAAGTTTTATACTATTTCTGCTGTTTTAACAAAGTAACTGATTCTAACTATTGCAGAGCAGAAAGCCCAAAAATATTATATATGTGAAAATCATGCTGAACATAAATCAGGGTAACTTTTCCTTATAAGGATAAAATTATCCCAGAGAGAATTTGGCTGTCCTTCTAAGCTGTGAACATTTTTATACATTCTGTGTACATTTCCTTGTTTGGGTTGCTTGTAGTAGCCTACAATCATGAAGGCTGATTTACATGAGTGAATGAATGAGATCATTTGAAGATTAATTTTCAGCGTTTCTAATCAGGGTTTTCCCAAAGAATATGTTGAAGTTGGCACCAATCTGGTTTGTCGAAGCCGTAGATGACCACATATACTATTGTTTGCAAAAATAAATTAATGGATTAACAAATGTGAGTGATGGGAATTGGAAGAATGTCGTTTAGCTTTTCCTTTTCATAGTCTGCCTTTCCAGAGAAGCTGCCGACTTGATCTCTTCAGAGCCTGTGCTTTCAGATGCAGAGCAGACTCCATTGTACAACTGCCATGACTCCAGTCTAGGAAATGGTTGACATCAGCCCTCACTGCCAATATGCAACCAGCTATCAGTTGGGCTTTTTGCTCACTTTACTACAGTGACTCTTGTTGATGCCTACTTTCAGCATCTACCTTGATATAAATACAGTAAGAACCTTCCTGCTATTGGCCACTCTGGGTCTTATTCCCCAGGTGCCTCACCCTAAGGTATTTGTACAGACCTTCAGCTAAGGTCTGTGTTCTACATTCTTTCCTTCACTTTCCCTTTTCTGCCTGCCTGGAATGTGGACATGATGTCTGAGGGTACAGCAACCATTTTGTGTGCATGAGGGCAAATCTATAAGTCAAATCAGGCTTTGTGGAAAGGCAGGACTCTGGGCTTCACAGGAATCCCAGCCTGGGACTGCCTACTCCTAGGCAATGTTTTCATGAGAAAATTAAACTCTCTCAAGTATTTCTGATAACATGCAGTTGAATACAGTTCCAGCTGTTTCATCTCCTCATCAATTCCAGCAATGGTCTCTAAAACTTTTTTGATCATGACATCTATCAGTAAAAAAAAAATCCAACACATCATATTTATATTCATTTGTATTTTATTTATAAACTAGCCACATGTTCTAATAATATCTTGGAAACAGAGAAAAAAGTAATAAAGATAAAACACATTTAAAAATAATTTTGTATTTTATTCTATTTATTACTGATATGGACTCTTTTTTACTCTCAGTACTGAGGAAATTAGAGCAATGTGGATGTGATTCAGTGTACTTTGAATTTCTTTTTAAATCACATTCTTTTTTCAAAATTACACTTTGTGATAGAATGATCTGAAAGTCTGTCTCTTAGTTTAGTTTAGCTCTATGCGTGGTTTTATTGGCAGTCAATTTTAAAAAGCAGTCTTACAAAGATACACGTATTCAAATAGAATAAGTAGATAATTGGTTGAACTTATTAGGTCTAGATAGTTGTTTTTCGGTCCCATTCATCAGTAATACAAAAGTATTTTTTTAATTAAATTTGGCCAGTAAACTTTATTTCCCCTGATGCTTATCCCCACAAACTAATTGGGTGTGTTGCTTTTCTTTTTTTTTTTTTTTTTTTTTTTTATTTTTTGAAAGAAAGGAAAAGAGAGGAAAGAAAGTGAGAGTGAAAGAAAGAAAAAAAAGAATGTACGAGAGAAAGAAAGAGGAAGAA
>CAUYLG010058809.1:0-110942 GCA_963573385.1 Cacajao melanocephalus
TGCATTCTAGCCTGGGCAGTAGAACAAGAATCCTGTTCTCTCTCCCTCTTTTTCTTCCTCTTTCTTTCTCTCATACATTCTTTTTCTTTCTTTCTTTCACTCTCACTTTCTTTCCTCTCTTTTTCTTTCTAAAAAAAAAAAAAGAAAAAAGCAACCCTATAAAAAAGTGGGCAAAGGATATGAACAGACACTTTTCAAAAGAAGACATTTATGTAGCCAACAAACGTGAAATAATGCTCATCATCACCGGTCATTAGAGAAATGCAAATGAAAACCACATGGAGGTACCATTTCTCATCAGTTAGAATGCCGATCATTGAAAAATCTGGAGACAACAGATGCTGGAGAGAGTGTGGAGAAATACACTCCCACTGTTGGTGGGAGTGTAAATTAGTTCAGCCATTGTGGAAGACAGGTGGTGATTCGTCAAAGATCTAAGAATAGAAATAACATTTGACCCAGCAATCGCATTACTGGGTATATACCCAAAGGATTATAATCATTCTCTTATAAAGACACATGCACACATACGTTCATTCTGGCATTGTTTACAATAGAAAAGACTTGGAATCAACCCAAATGCCCATCAGTGATAGACTGGATAAAGAAAATGTGGCACCTATACACCATGGAATACTATGCAGCCATAAAAAAGGATGAGTTCCTGTCTTTTGCAGGGACATGGATGAATCTGGAAACCATCATTCTCAGCAAACTGACACAAGAACAGAAAACCAAACACCACATGTTCTCACTCACAAGTGTGTGTTAAAACAATGAGAACATATGGACACAGGGAGGGGAACCTCTTGGGGGGTGGGGGAGCTACAGGAGGCATAGGAGGATGTTGGGGGATTGGGGAGGGATAACAATAGGAGAGATACCTAATGTAGATGACGGGGGGATGGATGCAGCAAACCACCATGGCATGTGTGTACCTATGTAACAATACTGCACAATCTGCACATGTAACTCCAGAACTTAAAGTATAAAATATATATATGTATATACAAAATTCCTGTGATAGTATTAAACAGAATTTACTGAGAGACATTTTTATGTTAGAGACATTATGCCTTAACAATTAACATCAGAGAATTATCATAGTTTAAAATTAGGTGATAGTTTACAATACGGTATGAAAAAGCAGTATGCCTCTCAAGGTATACTATTTTGTATAAATGAATGAATAAATGAATGATCAATATGGGAGATACCATATTGTTAGGAATCAGTATAAACCAAGGGATAACTTGTCCATGCTGTTGGAATTCTAACAGCTTTTAGGGGACAACTATTATTGTTCACATAGCCTATTGCAATGAGGATTATATGAAATAGTCTGTGTTAAGCTTCTAGCACAGTATCTGTGACATAATAGTCACTGATACATATTGGTTGCCTTTAATTATTATCTATAGTATATTACTGTTACCAGGTTTAAATATCATAATATTGCATTAAGTGTACAAAAAAAATCATTATTGCTAGTATCAACTATTGATTATACAATTATGAACATTAAGTCTGGACTGGTAGGAAATGGCATAGAAATGATAAAAATGACCCCAGAGCATGTGAGGGCTCTGAAATTCAATAAACAACTCCTGGGAGATCACGATTCATCAGTCAAAAGTAGTTATTGTGTGTTTGCTGTCTTACAAATAAGAAGTGGTACTTCAGGTCTATAGGTTCAGGTGCAGGAGAGTGTAGTTACATTCTTATGAAAACTATTCCCTCCTCCATTACTTAGTGATCCTAGTGGTGATATTCATGCCATCATCTTAGCACTATTAGTTTTTATGACTTCAGTAGGTGTTTTTTAGAATGGTGTGAAAAATATTTTTGACGGTATATAGTACTCACCTGTGTTGCTGATTTTCTGTCAGATGTAAGAGATTTTAAAACAATAACATGGTCAAAACTAGCAAGAAAAATGAATGGGTATATGGTCAACATGACATCTTGATTGCAGAATGCATATGTTACTGATTGCAATTTTTTAGTCTAACGGTTTTCAAACTTTAGCATCCATCAGAATCATCTGAAAATCTTGTTTAAAAAATGAAGAGTATATTGCTGGTCCTTATCTAAGAGTTCCAGATCTAGTAACTCTGGGCTTGAGCCTGAGAATTTGCATTTCTAACATGTGATGTGGCTACTGCTCATCTGGGGACTGCGCTTTCAAACTGGTCTAATATAATGAGCACAAAACTTAGCATAGAGTTGGAGTTTGATAAAAAATCTGAAAATATAACTGCTGCTTATTACTGTATTACTAAAGCTTTAAAAACAACCCTCCAACTTTACATAAAATAAAAATGTAGTCTTAATTTTCACAGTGTTTAGTTTGAGCTGAATTCTGCGTTTTTCTATACTCTTTGCTATCCAAAGAAGCTATTTACTATATCTGGTTACTACTGTTACCAGAAAGGCAACAGATGATTATACTAGAACCATAATCTTTTGTGCTGCTTTGTAATACTTCATCAGGATAGACTTTTCAAATAATGTTTTAAAAGAAGTTAAAAATTTTTTTAGTCAAAAGAAAAATTTCTAAAGTATATATTTATAAATAATGAAGGGTTTGCCATTATCTAGTCTAAAAGTTTTTCATAATTTAAGATCAGTCTGGTCATAATTCATTTTTAATTTAAGTGTCATTGATTTTTCCGCTAATTCCATCTCATTTCTTGCTAGGTTTATCATTGCTATAACTACTATAAAATAATTAGCAGCCAGTACTCATATTTCTATAATTGATAAACTACAATAAATTTCAAGACCAGTGATGAACCACATAAAAATAGATTTTTTAAGTTTTAAATAATATTAAAGAATTTTGTGATGTAATTGTTTTTGTTTGGATTTTTTTTAAATGGCTTTAGACTTTTGCACATTGGAAAAGAATATTTTTTGCTTGAAGTTAGTTTGAGCTGGTTTGAAATTGATAAAACTAAAAAGCATATTGGCCCTCACTAATTAGTAAATAAAGATACACATAACAAAAGCAGCCAATATTTAAGCCTTTTGATTGATCTAGACAAAAATAATTTTTGTAATGGTATTCATTTTGAACCTGTTTAGTCCTGTGCGGTAGGACTGTTCTCTTCGTATTTTACTTAGAGAAAAAGTGGTTCTCACCCAGGTTGGAGCTGGGAGAATGGCCTTAGAGGTTGGAAAGAAATTTCATGGTCTGGACTTTGGAGACTTCCATGGAGTGAGAATAAAAAAGGACCTCTTCTACGTGTAGGTATCCTTTAAACATTGAGGCTCTTTTTTTCCCAGTTACCTTTTTTGTCAACAGCCTTACAGATAGGTTTTTGTTCTGCATTGTTCAAGTGTACAAAAGTTTCATTTCTTTTAAATGACGATATGATATTACAATTTTTCCTAAATTTGTTTGCCTGTGGAACCCTTTTGTCTACTCTTGTTAACACCAAGGGCACTGTTATATATAGCACTATTTAAAAAATTCTAGTCTGGATTAATGGACAGAATAACAGGCCATTTGGAAGGGGCTGCTTGCTGATAGGAAAGTAAAGAATTTTTGCTACTTTGTGTTATTTTCCTGACTGAAATGCTAAAACATTTCTCAGATACTCAGGTTTAATAAATTGGATTCAAAGTAGTTCACCCTCTGTGACTTTTTAAGCATCAGCTTTAAATAGATTTGATTTTGGTAGCCATCTTTTGGTTTTGTTTTGGCTAAAATAACTCACTAAAAATTGGTGACCAGTGTATAGAACATGCTCTCCAATTGAACTTTCTTCAGTAATGGAAATGTTCCATATCCATGTTGTCCTGTATGACAGCCAGTAGCCACATGTGGTTGTTGAGCTTTTAAAATATGCTAAGTGTGACTAAGGAAATTTAGTTTTTTTTTAGGTCCTCATTAATTTAAAGCTAAATAGGCATATGTGGCTAGTAGCTATTTTATTGGATAATGCAATCTGTAGAAAATATTTGTAGATGAGAATATTTTTCATACTGTTTATTTTAAATTGATGGAATTAAAATTACTCTTTGAGGAATATTTTTGGAAAGTCAAGATTATGGTGACTATACTTAAATATTTTATTTGTACTCTATAGTCGTATGTTTGAGAGAACTCTTCCAGTCATTTTTCTCTTTTAAAAACTACAGTTATTGTCACTTAATGATGGGGATATATTCTGAGAAATGCATCATTGGATGTTCATCACTATGCGAACATCATAGGTGTACTTACACAAACCTAGATGATATAGGCTACTACACACTGAGGCTATGTGGCATAGCCCATTGCTCTTAGGGTACAAAACTGTATAGCATGATACTGTACTACAGACTGTAGGCAGTTGTAACATAATGGTATTTGTATATCTAAACATAGAAAAAGTACAGTAAAACTATAATATATAAAGATAGAAAATGGTACACCTGTTTAGGGCATGTACCATGGAATGGATTGTGCGGGACTGGAACTTACTCTGATTGGGTCAATGAGTGAGTGGTGAGTGAATGTGAAGGCTTAGTATATTACTGTAAGCTACTGTAGACTTTCTAAACACTGTGCATTTAGGTTACACTAAGTTTATAACACATATTTTTCTTTCTTCAATAATGTTAACCTCAGCTTGCAATAACATTTTTACTTCATAAAATTAATTTTGTTTAGCTTTTTGATCCTTTCATAGTAACACTTAGCTTAAAACACAAACATATTGTACAACCATACTAAAGTATTCTTATTCTATCAGCTTTTATTATTTATTTATTTTTCTTTATTTTGTTTTTTAGACTTTTTTTTTAAAGCTAAGACAAACACATTAGCCTAGGCCTACACAAGATCAGGATCATCAAAACATCACTAGGTAATAGGAATTTTTCAGCTTCATTATAATTTTATGGGATCACTGTTACGTATGCCATCCATCATTGACCAAAGCATTGTTATGTAGCACATAACTATACATGTACTACTAACTAGATTTCTTTTGTAGATAATTCTTTTGTGTAAATAATAATACATTCTGAAATAATTGAATAGGTTTTCAAATTCATTTTTAAGAAAAGAATAATAGGAAGAAAGAAGATAATCTTTGAGATAAGAGAACTCAGATTTAGTTCCTTTTGCTATTGGTGTGCTTGCCAGTATTGAAGCAATTGCAGAAGTTTTGTGGCTATCATTTATCTGTAAGTTGGAGATACAGTATATTTAAATATCCTTTGAAAAAGAGCTGTACAAAATGAACATAATTCACATTATAAATGTTGGTTTTTAGTAATTACGGAAAATGCTAAAAATTTGACTCATTTCCTGTGAATATACTTTGAGTTATGAAGATTATGATCCTTAATCTTTTTGTTTTTGGTAAGAGTAATGCTCAGTTGGTAGACAGGTAAAAACATTTAAGTTATATAAATTCTCAGAATAAAAGTGACTAAACAATTGAATAATTTTGGAATAAATTTATTATTAAGGATACAATTATTTGGAGGGCTGAGTTATTTTCAGAGTAGTTCATCTTATGTAGGATGGAACATAGGAAATTCTAATAACTAATAGTTTTGTCTAAGTAACATATTTAATATATTGATACCTCTTATCCTTGGACTTGCTGATTGAATAAAATATTTTACTCTGTCAATTGACTAAACAACTTCATTTTACCAGTGAACTGTTCAAGCAGTTTATTTTTGTATTCAGCTAGCATTCAGTTGTTAGTGGTTTTATTTTTGAATATCATTGCTTTGAAGATGTGATTATTTAAAAAGTTTTCCACAAGCATTTTGAACTGTATAAAATGGAACTGATGACTTCTTCATAAGAGCTTACATAGTCACAACTATGGCCTTAATATTAATGATTCTTTTTTCAGCATGCAATGAAAAATAATTTTTTAAGCTGTATATAGCTACTGTGATAATCATTGCCCTTTAAGTAGTGGTTTTTAGCCTTTCTAATTTATATTACACAAGAGTATTCTCATATTTTAAAGATGATATTTTAATGTTTAATTTTTTTTGTTTTGTTTTTTTTTGAGATGAAGTTTTACTCTCGTTGCCCAGGTTGGAGTGCAATGGCATGATCTCAGCTCACTGCAACCTCTGCCTCCTGGGTTCAAGTGATTCTCCTGTCTCAGCCTCCCAAGTAGCTGGGATTACAGGTGCCTGCCGCCACAACTGGCTAATTTTTGTATTTTTAGTAGAGACGGGGTTTCACAGTGTTGGTCAGGCTGGTCTTGAACTCATGACCTCAGGTGATCCACCCGCTTCGGCCTCCCAAAGTGCTGGGATTACAAGCGTGAGCCACTGTGCTCAGCCTATTGTTTCATTTTTTTTAATACAACTATTAAATGGTCTTACCACTGTACGACATTATTTGGGATTTAGTGGTTTGTGTTACATTTGAGGATAGTGTCTATTCATGGCTAAATAACTGAAAATGATATTTTAGATAAAGATGATTCTCTTTTCCAACATATTGGTTCAGATTTTTTAGAAGATATATTCCTTCAGTTTATTTAGCTTATATTTACTATTTTTAATCTTTTTCACTTTTATAATAACTTGATTTTTTTTATACAAAGATGCCTGATATTTTTCAAAAGGGATACTAATACTTTTCCCCAAGTACAGGAAAAGTAGTACAGTCAGCCCTCCAGCTAAATATTTGAAATATAGGTCATTTTTTAATACCGCTGCTTTTGAGATACTTCTGTTCATTTTACCTCTGTTTATTGAATTTAGTTCAGCTATTCTCTTTAGAAAGACCAATATACAAATCTTTACAATTCCCTTTGAATTTTATAAGTAAGTTTTTAATGTTATTGATGTGAAGATATCAAATGTTTTAAGAAAGATGACTCACAGACATATATAATGTCTCTGAGCATATATAATTCAGAATATGGCAGAATATTTTAAACATTTCACGGGGTCATGAAACTCTTAGCATTTAAAGGATTTTAGTATAGCTCTCTAACTGGTATGTGCTAAGAATTTGAAATATGTTTCAGTTGCTTGAGATTAAGAAGTAGAGAGAAAATTTCTTATTTTTTATATTCTTTTTTTTTTTTTAAAGACACCTAGCTGTTGGGCAGAAGAGGGTGCAGAAAAGAGGTCACATCAGCGTTCTGCATCATGGGGGAGTGCTGATCAACTAAAAGAGGTAAGTTATTTCTGTTTTCAGTTGGTAACCTGTTTTGGGCCAAGTAGATTAGATTACCTTAGTATTTCCTGCATGTAATGATACTTTAAAATTTTGTCCTAGCCTTACCTCTTTTAGTAAGGTTAAGACAAATTCTAGGCAGGTTTTCATAAAGTTAAGACAAATTCTAGATAGGTAGGTTGCATTCTACATTTTGGTGAAGAAGTCCAAATTTGCCTTATTTGGGTATTTTGTCGTTTATAAATATTTGTTATGCACTCAGTCAGTTTTAGCCTTTCCAGAATGAAGTCTGAGTTTATGTAATACTCTCTATATCTTGTTCATTTTAGTTATCTTTTGTTCTCTCTTCAGCTTCCTTGTTTTTAAGTTGTAGCAACCAGAGCTATAGATTATAGCTTTGTACCATGGTAGGATACTGTTTCCTGTTTGTAATAGATTTTTAAATGATATCCAGCATATTGTCACCCTTTGGAAACCAACAATAGAGTGGAATCCATGTTTCTTAGAAACGTGGTTTCTATGACCGATTTACTTATTTATTAATAACCTGAAGTGTCATATCTATATGTATATTTGTATTATTGTTCCTGATACTTTTATCAATCTAAATTCTTTTTTATTTGTATTTATAAATTATAGAAATTTAGAGTTGAAAGGTCATCTAGTCTATCTTCCAAAGAAATGCTCCTTAAAAAGGTGGCCATCCAATCTCTGTTATTCTTTTTTTTTTTTTTTTTTTTGAGATGGAGTCTCGCTCTGTAGCCCAGGCTTGAGTACAGTGGCACAGTCTTGGCCCACTGCAGCTTCCACCTCCCAGGTTCAAGCAATTCTCCTGCCTCAGCCTCTTGAGTAGCTGGGATTACAGATGTGTGCCACCACACCCAGCTAATTTTTGTATTTTTAGTAGAGATGGGGTTTCGCCGTATTGGCCAGACTAGTTTCAAATTCCTGACCTCAAGTGATCTGCCTAACTCGGCCTCCCAAAGTGCTGGGATTACAGGCGTGAGCCACCACACCAAGCCATGATCATTCTTAGTGAGGGAAACTCATTATTTTACAAAAGAATCAGTTAAATTGTTTTAAGTTATTAAATATCTTCTCTTATGTATTGAACTTAGAATTAGATAGCTTAGTTTTCACGTTGCCCTCTGGATCAATATTAAGTCCAAGTATTTTAAAGGCTAGCAGTAAGTCACTTTTTTTTCTCCAGCATAAACATCAACATTTTTCTCAAAATTTTTCTCATATACCAGTTTCCAGGCCTCTTTGTATAATTTTTATATACTATAGGTTATCAATGTATTTCATATACTGTGGTGTCTGGACTGCATAGATATAGTTTATTAGCATGATTTTACTTATGATTGTATTACATTTTGAGCAGCTTCTTTATAGCATGGATGAAGAGAATTACTTAGCTCCTTCTGCCTACCATACATGTATGCAAAAAAATCAGTTTTCTCCAGCAGCAACAAAAAACAAATGAAGCCGCGTATAATATCTCTAGCTTACAATAAGTATGTATGTATAGCATATGAATGACAAAAAAGTGAACTTGTACTTTTATCTCAGAGTTAAATACAATCTTAGAGTTATCACCAAGATTTACTCATCTTTAGGCTGAAAGTAAGTAATAGCAGATATTAATTTGAATCCTTAGGAAGAATTGAAGAGTGCTGGGAATAGTAAATATGTGAGTAAATATGAGTTTTTAACACTGTTTTGTTGGATTTATAATTAAACTATAACTGGATTACAGGAATATATGACATATACTATTATAAAGGAATAGTGACATACATTATTAAAAAGGAATAGAGCTGGACAAAACCGTCAACACAGCCATTTGAGGCTGGGCGCAGTGGCTCACGCCTGTAATCCCAACACTTTGGGAGGCTGAGGCCAGCAGATCACAAGGTCAGGAGATTGAACCATCCTGGCTAACATGGTGAAACCCAATCTCTACCAAAATACAAAAAATTAGCTGGGCTTGGTGGCCCATGCCTTTATTCCCAGCTATTCAGGAGGCTGAGGCAGGGAAATTGCTTGAATCTGGGAGAGAGAGGTTGTAGTGAGCTGAGATCGTGCCACCGCATTACAGCCTGGGGACAAAGCGAGACTCCATCTCAAAAACAAACAAACAACAACAACAACAACAACAACAAAACTGTTTGAGTACCTTACCTAACAAACTGAGAAGTCTTATTCATGAAAAGTAGTGAAATAGGGTAAGAAGAGCACAGATTCGTGATTTGGTGCTACTCCTTTTCCCCTTTTCCTTGTCCCCAGCTCTGTTGCATAGCATTTCAATCAGGATGAAAATCAGCAGCTTTGCTTCCACTGTTGCAGAGAAATCAGTTGATGCAGAGCACTGTAGGTTAAAATAGTGATCTTTGTGGCAAATAAACAAAGAGGGCCAGCAACTTTATTAGTCTTGAGATTGTAGTCCAGTTTGGGGCCAACAGTAGACTCATTGACTAGTTGAGTTTAGTAGAGACTTTTGACAGGTAAGACAGTAGTGAGAGCTTGATAAATTCCCCACATATCCGAGGTTGGCTGGAGGCTGTGGACATGCACAGCAGAGAACAGAGTGGGCCCAAGCCACTGACATGTTTCTGGCCAGTAGAGCTTAAGAATAGGTGCAGAGGAAATTCAAGTGGGCTACTAGAAATAAAACCAGGGAGACATGTAAAAAACCTGAACTTCAAATGCTCTCCTCTGTCCACATACAAATTCTATCAGTAGGAAGTAGAAGTCTTACTGGGTTGAGATGTTTGAACAAAATGTACAATCAGTCTTTGGCCAAACACTATGGTGAACACTGGAGATGTGCTTTAAAAGGTCTTAAGAAGTCAGGCAAAAAATAATAGAGAAATAAGCAATCACACATTGCAGGGGAAACAGACTTGTAGACCGTTAAGAAATAACAAATAGACAACAACTCTCAGGGGAGAAAATCAGAATCCGGAGTTGCTATAAAACATCTAAAATATCTAGCATTCAGCAAAACGTTTTGAGATACACAAAGAAACAAAAAAGTATGGTACATACTCAGGAAAATAATGCAGTCAGTAGAAACTGTATGTATCTTTATGATGTATTTAGCAGACAAAGACATCAAAGTAGCTATTGTAAATATGTTCAAAGAAATAAAGGAAACCATGATTAAAGAATCAAAGGGAAAGTAGGACTAAAAGGACTCAATGAATAAAGAATTTTCACAAAGACAGTCATTCTAAAAAAGGAGGAAACAAAATTCTAGAGTTAAAAAGGGCAATAACTAAATATAAAAGTGTGTTAGATTGGCTTGGTTGTGGATTTGCAATGGCAGAAGAATCAATGAATTTGAAGATACGTCAATAGAATTTATGTACCCTGAAGGACAGAGAGGAAAAAAAGATTAAAGATGAAAAAGCCTCATAGGAGAGAATAGACAGCAGAATTAAATTCTTTAATTAAAGAAAAAGAATTAAATACTGACAGAGAACTTTCCAAATTTGGTGAAAAACAATTTACAGATTGATAAAGTTCAACTAATCACAACTATTAAAACACAAAGAGAGCCATAAGAAGAAGAAAATTAGTCATCACACACAGGGGACCACTAATAACTTTAACCGCTGACTTTAAAATCAGAAGCAATAAGAACCATTAAGACCTGATGCATTCAAAGTGCTGAAAGAAAAAAAATGAAACAAAAACTGTCAACCAAGTATTCTATATCCAGCAAAACTAGTCTTCCAAACTGAAGGCAAAAATAAATGGCATTCCCAGGTAAAACTTGGGAGCTTTTCTCCCTGTCAGACTGTCTTATAAGAAATAATAATGCAAATCTTTAGGCTGAAAGGAAGTAACACTGGATATTAAATTTCATTTCTAGGAAGAATTGAAGAGTGCTAGGAATAGTAAATATATGGTAAATATAAAAGAGTTTTCAACATTGTTTTGTTGTATTGACAGCATGTACGTGAAATATATATGATAATAGCACAAAGGAAGAGTGAGGAAAAGGACATATATTGAAGTATAGTTTCTGTTTTACTGACATTAAGTATTGTGATGTAGATTGTGATAAATTAAGACACATTATAATCCCTAGAGCAGTTGCTAAGTTACTAAGATGATAACTCCAAAAATGTAAAAAAAGAAAAAACAGAGGAATTTTAAAATATCACAAAAGGCATACTAAAAAATATCACAAAAGAAAGCAGGAAAGGAACAGGTAAACAGAAACAGCTGTGACACAAAAATAGAAGCCTACACTGTTCATCACCTCCAACCCCCAATGGAGCACCAAATTTTAACAACTATCTGCACAGAGAAAAACATCACAAGAACCAAAAATCAGATGAGCAATTACAGTACCTTGTTTTAAGTTCATATCACCAAAAGAGGCATTGAGTAGGCCAGAGACAGTCTTGAATTGCTGATGTTACCCCTCCATCCCCTAGCAGCAATTGTGTGGAAAATGGACAGAATATGTGCACTTTGAGAAAGAAGAGTACAGCAACTGGGGAACATTACACTAAACTCAGTATTGCTCTAACACAGTGAAGAATAAAGCCAGCTAGCCTCAGCCATTGCCTTTGCATGGAGGGAGCATTTGGACCAGCCTTAGCCAGCAGGGAATTGCCCATTCTAGCAGTCAGAAGTTTTTTTTGGCTCGCTTTAGGGGAGAGAGAGAGAGAGAGAGAGAGAGAGACAGATGCCCCCTGTTTGCTGGTGAGAAAGTAAGGGAAAAGAACAAGAGTCTTTATCTGGTTATTCAAGAGAATTCTCACAGATCTTTTTTAACACCTCCAAGGTAATAGGTATACGTCTACAAATCTGTAAAAAACACAGTATTATTGGGCTTGGGGCCCAAGTCTCTTTGAACATGTGGAAAGCCTTCCCAAGAAGGACAGGCACAAATAAGCCCAGACTGTGAGGACTACAATAAATACCTAACTCTTCAATGCCCAGACACCGAGGAACATCTGCAATAATCAGCACCATCCAGGAAAACACGATCTCACCAAATGAACTAAATAAGGCACCAGGGACTAATCCTAGAGAAACAGAGATATATAACCTTTCAGACAGAGAATTCAAAGTAGCTGTTTTGAGGAAACTCAGTTTTGTAATCACAGCACCTTGGGAACCCAAAACTGGCAGAACACGAGGTCAGGAGTTTGAGACCAGCCTGGCCAACATGGTAAAACTCTGTCTCTACTAAAAATACAAAAATTAGCTGGGTGTGGTGGCACATACCTGTATTCCCAGCTACTGGGGAGGCTGAGGCACAAGAAACGTTTGAGCACGGGAGGTAGAGGTTTCAGTGAGCCAAGATCACGCCACTGCACTCCTGCCTGGGCAACAGAGGGAGACAGTGTCTCAACAATATGTAAAAGAAAGAAAGCATACATACCATTAGAAAAAAAATCACCAAAAGGAAGACAAGAAGGAAAGAAAGAAGGAAGAGAAGACCAGAAAACAAATAATAAAATGGCAGGAGTAAGTTCCTACTTATCAGTAATAAAACTGAATGTAAATGGACTAAACTCTTCAAACAAAAGACACAGAGTGGCTGAATGGATTAAAAAAAAAAAATAGACCCAGTGATCTACTGCCTACAAGAAACACACTTCACCTATAAAGATAAACATAGACTGCAACTAAAAGGATGGAAATATATTCTATGCCAGTGGAAACCAAAAAAGGAGTAGGAGTTGCTATGCTTATATCAGACAAAATAGATTTCAAGACAAAAACTGTAAGAAAAGACAAGATCATTATATAATGATAAAAGGATCAATTCAGCAAGAGGATATAGTGATTGTAAATATATATGTACCCAACACTGGAGCACCCAGGAGCACCAAGGTATATAAAACAAACATTATTAGAGCTAAAGAGAAAGATAGGTCCCGATACAATAATTGCTGTAGACTTCAACACCCTGCTTTCAGCAATTAGACAGATCTCTTAGACAGAAAATCAGCAAGGAAACATTGGGCTTAATTTGCACTGTAGAACAAATGGGCCTAATAGATATTTACAGAACCTTTCATCCAGCAGCCACAGAATACAAATTTTCCTCCTCAGCACATGGATTATTCTCAGACCACATGTTAGGTCAAAAAACATATCTTAAAACATACAAAAAAAATTGAAATCACATCAGGAATCCTCTCTGATGACAGTGGAACAAAACTACAAATCAATAACAAGGGGAATTTTGGAAACTATACAAATACATGGAAATTAAACAGTATGCACCTGGATGACCAGTGAGTCAATGAAGAAATTAAGAAGGAAATTGAAAAACTTCTTGAAACAAATGATAATGGAAACACAACATACCATAATCTATGGGATATAGCAAAAGCACCACTAAGAGGGAAATTTAAGTGCCTACATCAAAAAAGAGAAAAACTTCAAATAACCTAATGATGCATCTTAAAGAAGAGCAAAAGCAAGAGCAAATAAAACTGAAAGTTAATATAAGAAAAGAAATAATAAAGATCAGAGCTGAAATAAAATGTATTTGAAATGATGAAAATACTACAAAAGCTCAATGAAATTAAAAGTTGGTTTTTTGAAAACATAAACAAAATTGACAAACCTGTAGCCAAAGTAACCAAGAAAAAAGAGCATACCCAAATAAATCAGAGGTGAAAAAGAAGACTTTATAGCTGATAACTACAGAAATTCAAAGAACCATTAGTGGCTACTTTGAGTAACTGTATGCCAATAAATTGGAATATCTGTAAGAAATGAGTAAATTCCAAGACACATGTAACCTACCAAGACTGAACCACGAAGAAATCCAAAGCCCAAACAAGCCAATAACAAGTAAAGAGATTAAACCCATAATAAAAAGCCTCTCTGTAAAGAAAAGCTCGGGACCCAGTGTTTCACTGCTGATAAAGAAGAGCTAGTACCAGTCCTACTCAAGCTGTTCCAAAAAATGGAAGAAGATGGAATACTTCCAAGCTCATTCTACCCGAGTAGTGTTACCCTGATACCAAAACCAGACAAACATACATCAAAAAAGTAAGAATACAGGGCAGTGTATCTGATGAATATTGATACAAAAATTCTCAACAAAATGCTAGCAAACCAAATTTAACAATGTATTAAAAAGATCATTCATCATGACCAAGTTGTATTTATCCCAGGAATACAAAGATGGTTCAACAAACTCAAATCAATGTGATACATCATATAAACAAAATGGACAAAAACCATATGATCATTTCAATTGTTGCTGAAAAAGCATTTGATAAAGTTCAACATCCTTCATGTTAAAATCTCTCAAAAAAGTGGCTGTAGAAGGGACATACCTCAACATAATAAAAGCTGTGTGTCACAGAACCACAGCTATTATTGTGCTGAATGAGGGGGGAAAGCCTTTCCTTTTAGATCTGGAAAAGGATAAGGATGTTCACTTTCACTACTGTTATTCAACGTAATACTGGAAGTCTTATCTAGAGTAATCAGAAAAGAGAAAAAAATAAAGGGTATTCAAATTGGAAAGGAAGAAGTCAAATTATCCTTGTTTGCAGATGATATGATCTTATATTTAGAAAAATCCAAAGATTCCATCAAAAAGCTGTTAAAACTGATAAATTCAGTTAAGTTGCAGAATACAAAATCAACATTCAAAAATCAATAGCATTTCTGTATTCTAACAGTGAACAATATGAAAAGAAATAAAAAGTAATCCCATTTACAAACAACACAGAATTAAATACGTTGGAATTAACTTCATATGTTAAGATTTGGTTAGACATTTCTCAAAAGACAGAGAAATGGCAAACAGGCATATGAAAAGGTGCTATATCAAGGGGAGAGTCCTGGAGCCCAGTGGAGAACTCACAAGAAGAAGCTAGGACACAGAAAAAGAAGGAAACAGAGGCTGGCAGAGATTGGCTAGGAAGCCCAAGGGACTTGGTATTTTGTTGAAAGGGTAGGTGGGAGTGTTTTTGGCTCCCCTTCATCTCGCAGCAGACTAAATAGTATTCGAGAGTTCCTCTCCTGTTATGAACCCAAACATTGGTGTGGGTGGTGATTTGGGGACTTAATGAGGGCATTACAACAGACTTCCAGCTCATGCTGGGTTGCTTACCCTCCCCATGGACCCAAGTTGTGACGGCAGTCCTAATATTTGGGACTGAGTTCTGCTAAAGGAACCTTAGCCCTTGTGTCTCCACATCACTGGATCCCATGCAGACAGACATTCCCTGGCAGCCACATAGGACTGGCTGGACCCAGGGGAGCTGCAGGATTCTCAGTGGTGTATCCCTTGGGGGAATGCTACTCCTAAGGGAAGGGAAAGGGAAGTGGATAAAAGGGGTACTCCTTAGGAC
Source organism: Cacajao melanocephalus (assembly GCA_963573385.1). Classification (NCBI taxonomy): domain Eukaryota; kingdom Metazoa; phylum Chordata; class Mammalia; order Primates; family Pitheciidae; genus Cacajao; species Cacajao melanocephalus. Next base: position 15,508 of record CAUYLG010058809.1, read on the forward strand.
AAAGTGACCAGAGTGTGTGCTGCCCTGTGTCCAGGAACTCCCCATTTGGCTGAGAGTGACTGCCACTTCCATTGCAGATGCAGGCACTGTGCTTGGCTCTTCAAGAGAGAAACAAGGTTCCATCCCAGCAGCTCGGTGGCCTCAGTGCTCAAGCAAGATGTGGAGAAGGGTTATTTCTCCTCCCCAGCTTGTCCACTGCTGCAGACACAGCCATTGCTACTCTTGGAAGGTTGGTACAAGCATATCAGAAGACAGCCTTCTAGGGTAATTAGGCATGGCTGTGTCCACACTGATAATCTAAAAAAATAAGAAAAGAATTCATTCAAGCTGGGCCCAGGCTTGTGTGAAAGGTGGGGCACCTCCCCCTTTATATGTGGAGTTGTTGTATTCATGAAGCAGAAATCAGGAGAGCCACAAAGTTGTATGTTTTGGGCTGAAGACAGGTTCTACACGAAAGACGTTTTGGCAGCAAGCTGTGGGACAGGCATATTTCACAGCTCTTGGCTAAATTGCAGCCTGGACATAGACAGTGTTATCTATCCCATCAGAGTGTCCCAAGTGCTTAACAGGGGTGTGATACGGAAGCAAATAATGTTCCCTCCCCTACACAGCTTGTCACATTCCACTAGGAGCTCCTCTCACCACCCCCTTCAGGGCTAGTGCTTGTGTCCACCATTGGAATATTGAAGAGCAGCCTTTGTGGTTTAGCTTTGCTCAGCTTTGTCCCCGTCAGGGGCTGAACAGGGATCTCAGACTACTGTGCATTATACAATCTGGCCAATTTGAGGCAACAGAGAGCTTCTACCAGTAAACAAAGATCAAGCATATGTCCATCTGCTTCTGCCGCGGTTGGCTTTTACACATAAGCACCACCTACTGGCCTGTAGGTTAAATTGCATAACCCAATACGAAATCTGCTAACTAATGCCAAGTGCACGGTTCTGGGGAATGAGATGAGCTTCCCGAGACCTCTACCATTCTGGCTCAAGAGGCAGTGAGCTTGTTCACATGCTCAGTACATCACTTCTACAACTAGCATTTGAAAAGCCATCACACAAAGCATGTCTGTAACCATGCCACTCATAGAGACTTTGCTTTCAGTGGAAAGCACCCAGAACGAAAGCCAAAAGGCCTTACACAACATATATTATAGTCTCATCCTTACGATGGAAAAAAAAATTATGTCCAAACAAAAGTAAATATAAAAATAAGAAGAGGTAGTTTATCCAGATGAGAAGGAACCAGAGAAACAATTCTCCAAGTATGAAAAAATAACAGTATTATACTTATACCTCCAAAGGATTGTACCAACTGTCCTGCAGTAGGTCCTAATGAAAATGAACTCTTTGAAACACCAGATAAAGAATTCAGAATACTGATTGTAAAGGTCAAAGATAGCAACAGAAAGTTGAAAACCAGCACAAAGAAATCAGAAAAACAATTCAAGATATGAATGAAAAATATATTAGACATTTTTATAATCCACCAGAACTTCTAGAAATGAAAAATTTGTTGAATGAATTACAAAATACAGTTGAAAGCTTTAACAGTTGACTAGACCAATTAGAAGAAAGAATGTCAGAACATGAAGACAGGTCCTGCAAGTTAATTCAGCTAGAAAAAGAAAACAGAATTTTGAAAAATGAACAAAGCCTTTGAGAAGTATGAGATTATGTAAAACCTCCTAACCTACTCAAAGGTAGAAGGCTTCTTCCTGAGGGAGAAGAAAATGCAAAAGGTTTGGAAAATCTGTTTGACAAGTTAATTTAGGAAAAAATTTCTCATGTCACTAGAGATTTAGATGTTGAAATAGAAGATGCTCAAGGAACTCTAAAAGATATATTGCAAGATGATTTGACCAAGATACATAGTCCTCAGACTATCTAAAGTCAAGATGAAGGAAAGAAATCCTAAAATCAGCAAGAGAAAAACTCTAATTACCTGTAAAGAAAATCCCAACAGACTAACAGCAGAATGCGCAGCATAAACCCGATAAGCCAGAAGAGGTTGGAGCCCTAATTTCAGACTTCTTAAAGGAAAACTGTCAACCATGAATTTTGTATGCTGGTAAACTAAGCTTGGTAAATGAAGGGGAAATAGTATTTCCCAGATGCGTGAATGCTAAAGGAATTTATCACCACTAGACTGGGCTTACAAGAAATGCTCAAGGGATTTCTAAACATGTAAATGAAAGGTGACACTTACCATCATAAAAACACATGAAAGAATAAAACTCATAGTTCTTATAAAACAATTCCACAACTGAGACTTCAAAACAGCTAGGTAAGTTAACATTATAATAGGAATAAAACCTCATATACTAATATTAAATTTGAATGTAAATGGGTTAAATGCTCCACTTAAAAGATACAGTTTGGGAGAATTGATTAAAAAGCTGGATCTAAACATATTCTGCTAACAAGAAATCCATCTAACTGCTAAAGACACTTAAAAGACTCAATGTAAAGGGGTGGAAAAAGACATTTCCTGCAAATGAAAACCAAATGTGAGTGGGAGTAGTCATACTTACATCAGGTAAAACATTTTAAATCAACAGGAAAAAAACAGATGAGGTAATTATATGATAAAGGGGTCAACTCAACAAGAAGATATATATAGCAATTCTAAATATATATGTACCCAATACTAGGCCACCCAGATTCATAAAACAGATACTACTAGAGTTTTAAAAAACAGATAGATAGTAATACAATAATAGTGGGAAGGGGACTTCAACCCCCCACTGACAGAACTAAACAGGTCATCAATACAGAAAATTAGCAAAGAACACTGGACTTAAATTGAACTCTAGATCAAATGGACCTAGCATACATTTATAGAACATTCCCACCAACCATAGAACATACATTCTTCTCATTAGTGCATGGAACAGAACACCAATGAAATCATTCATGATAGAAACAAATGGAAAAACATTCTAAGCTCTTGGATTGTAACAGCTTAAATCAGTATGGTTAAAATTGCCACCTACGGATTCATTGCAATTCCTATCAAAATACCAATGTCATTTTTCATGGAATTAGAAAAAAGAATCTGAAAATTCATATGGAAAAAAAGCCCAAATGGTAAAAGCAGTCTTAACCAAAAAAAGAACAAAAATTATTGTATCACATTACCTGCCTTCAAATTATACTACGAGGCTATAGTAACCAAAGCAACATGCTACTGTTACTATAGCCTGTATGATACTACTGTTACTACTATACGTCAGCATATACTATATACATACTCCTGTATGTATAGCCTGTATGATACTACTGTATATTAACATTCTACTGTTACTACTGTATGATAGCAAACACACAAATCAATGGAACAGAATAGAGAACCCAGAAGTAAAGCCAACTGATTTTTGACAAAGTTGACAAAACATATGCTGGGGAAAGGATTCTCTATTGAATAAATGGTGCTGGGAAAATTGTGTAGCCGTATGGAGAAGAATGAAACTGAATCCATATCTCTCACCATACACGAAAATTAACTCAACATGGATTAGAGACTTAAATGTAAGATCTGAATCTATAAACATTTTAGAAGAAATCCTAGGACAAGCTTGAACATGACCTAAGCAGATAATTTATGAGTAAGACCTTAAAAGCAAATGCAACAAAAATAGGCACATGGGAGTTAATTAAACTAAAAAGTCTCTGTGTAGCAAAATAAATAACAGAGAAATTAGACTACCTACAGAATGCAAGAAAATATTTGCAAACTATACATCTGACAAAGGATTAATATACAGAATCTATAAGGAAGTCAAACAATTCAACAAGAAAAATATAACCCTGTTAAAGAGTGGACAAAGGACATGAACAGACATTTTTCAAAAGAAAACACGCATATAGCCAACAAGGAGATGAAAAATGCTCAGTATCATTAATTATCAGAGAAATGCAAAATAAAATAGGATAGTACCTTATACCAGTCAGGAGACTATTAAAAAGTCAAAAAATAGTAGATGTTGGTGAGGAAAAGGGAATGCTTATACAGTTAGTGAGAATGTAAATTACTACAACCTCTGTGAAAATATGGAGATTTCTCACAGAACTGAAAATAGAACTGCAGTCATACTACTGGGTATCTACCAAAAGAAAGGAAATTATAGCAAAGAGACACCTGTACTCAAATGTTTGTCATAGCACTATTCATGGTAGCAAAGATATGGAATAAGTGTCACTGGCTGATCAGATAAAGAAAATGTGATGTGTCTGTGTGTATGTGTATATATACACACCATGGAATACTATTCATTCATAAAAAAGAATGACATCATGTCTTTTGTAGCAACATAGATGGAACTGGAGGCCATTATCCTAAATGAAATAACTCAGAAACAGTCAAATATTACATGTTCTTACTCATAAGTGGGAGCTAGAAAATATGGACATAGAGAGTGGAATAGTAGATTTTGGAGACTTGGAAGGATTGGAGGTGGGGTGAGGGATGAAAAATTCCCTAATGGTTACAGTATTCAAGTGATGGATCCACTAAAAGCCCAGACTTTGGCTGGGTACAGTGGTTCACGCCTGTAATTCTAGCACTTTGGGAGGCCAGGTGTGGATCACTTGAGGTCAGAAGTTCGAGCCAGCCTGGCCAACATGGTGAAACCTCATCTCTACTAAAAATTCAAAAATTAGCCAGGCATGGTAGCAGGCACCTGTAATCCCAGCTATTCAGGCAGTTGAGGCAGGAGAATTGCTTGCACACAGAAGATGGAGGTTGCAGTGAGCCAAGATCGTGCCACTGCACTCCAGACTGGGCGACAGAGCAAGACTGTATCTCAAAAAAAAAATAACCAAAAACAAAACAAAACAAAAAACCCAGGCTTCCCTACATAATATATTCATGTAGCAAAACTGCACTTTTACCCCATAAGTCTATAAAAATAAATGATAAAAAAGTATCTCACCAAAGAGAATATGTGAATGACAGATCACCACATGAAAAGGTGCTCAATGTCATTCATTAGTCATTAGGAAAATAAAAATTAAAACCACAGTGATGGAGGTGTGGTGGCTCACACCTGTAATCCCAGCACTTAGGAGGGCTGAGAGGGAAGGATCGCATCTCTTGAGCGCATGAGTTCGAGACCAGCCTGAGCAACATAGTAAGACTTCATCTCTAAAAAAATACACAAGTTAGCTTGGCATGGTAGTGCATGCCTGTAGTCCCAGCTACTCAGGATGTTGAGACAGGGAGATTGCTTGAATCCAAGAGTTTGAGAATGTAGTGAGCTATCTATGATCATGCCACTGTACTCTACCCTAGGTGGCAGAGTAAGACCCTGACTCAAAAAAAAAAAAAATAGTGAGATATAATTCACACACACACACACACACACACACACACACACAATGACTATTATATAAAAGGCAGATTAATTCCAAGCATTGGTAAGGATTTGGAGGATCTGGAACCCTCAAACATTGTTAGGTATGTAAAGTGGTACAACCACTTTGGAAAACACTTTGCTAGTTTCTCAAAAAGGTAAACAGAAACTTAGCATACAACCCAACAATTTAATTCTTAAAATCTGTATTAAGAAAAATGAAAACACATGTCTGCATTGAGACTTAGACACAAATGTGTATGGCAGCATCATTCAAACTTAATCATAAATGTATGCATGTACTTTGCTCCATCGACCTGCCATTCTCCCATCATTCTCCCTCTCCTCCGGCTTCCTGATTTCCCGAGACACAATAATAGTGGAATAGGCCAATTAATATCCCTACAGTGACCTCTTAAGTGTTCAAATGCATGGGAGAGTCATACATCTCTCACATTCAGTCAAAAGCTAGGAATGATTAAGCTTAGTGAGAAAAGCATGTAAAAAGCCAATACTGGCCCAAAATTAGGTCTCTTGCACCCAAATAACCAAGCTGTGGATGCAATGGGAAAGGTCTTAAAGGAAATAAAAATCCTACTCAAGCAAACACAAGAATGATAACAAAGCAAAACAGCATAATTGCTGATAATGGAGAAAATTCGAGTGGACTAGACAAAAGATGAAACCAGCCACAACGTTCCCTTAAGCCAGAGCTTAATCCAGAGAAAGACCCTAATTATCTTCAATTCTGTGACAGCTGAGAAAAAAAGAGGAAGCTGCAGAAGAAGTTTGAAACCAGCAGACATTGGTTCTGAGGTTTAAGGAAAGAAGCCATCTCTATAATGTAAAGTGCAAGGTGAGGAAGTACTAAGTGCTGATGTAGATATTGCAGCAAGTGAACTGGAAGACATAGCTGAGATCATCAATGAAGGCAGCTACACTAACAGGTTTTCAATATAGACAAAACAGCTTTATTGTGGAATAAGATGTCATCTAGGACTTTGATAGCTAGAGAGAAGTTGATGCCTGGCATCAAAGTTTTAAAAGACAGGCTGACTCTGTTAGGAGCTTAGTTTTATTTTTATTTTTTTTAAGACAGTGGCATGATCATAGCTCGCTGCAGTTGCAACTGGGCTCAAGCAGTCTTCTTGCCTCAGCATCCCAAGTAGCTGGGACTACAGGCATACAGCACCATACCCAGCTAATTATTTTTTATTTTTACAGAGACAAGGTCTCACTATGTGTTGCCCAGACTGGTCTCAAACTCCTGGGCTCAAGCAATCCTCCCACCTTGGCCTCCCAAAGTACTGGGATCACAAGTGTGAGCCACTACACCCACATGAAGCTGATGACTTTGAATGGAAGCCAGTGCTCATTTACCATTCTGAAAATCCTGGGGACCTTAAGAATTATGCTCTATCTACTGTGCTTGTGCTTCATAAAGTGGAACAACAAGATGTGATTGGTAGCACATCTGTTTACAACATGGTTTACTGAATATTTTAAGCCCACTATGGAGACCTACTGCTCAAAAAAAGGAAGCAAATCTTTTATTTAAAAAAAAAAATATATATATATATATATATATATATATATATATACACATATAATTGCATTTTAGGTTCTGGGGTACATGTAAAGAACATACAGGATTGTTGCATAGGTACATACATTGGCAATGTGGTTTGCTGCCTTCATCCCCATCACCTATATCTGGCATTTCTCCCCATGTTATCCCTCTCCAACTACCTACCCCCTGCTGTCCCTCCCTTAGTCCCCGCAACAGACCCCAGTGTGTGATGCTCCCCTCCCTGTGTCCATGTGTTCTCATTGTTCAACACCTGCCTGTGAGTCAGAACATGTGGTGCTTGATTCTGTGTTCCTGTGTCAGTTTGCTGAGAATGATGGTATCCAGGTTCATCCATGTCCCTACAAAGGACATGAACTCATCGTTTTTTATGGCTGCATAGTACTCCATGGTGTGTATGTGCCACATTTTCCCTGTCCAGTCTGTCATCGATGGGCATTTGAGTTGGTTCCAAGTCTTTGCTATTGTAAACAGTGCTGCAGTGAATATACGTGTTCACGTGTCCTTATAATAGAACGATTTATAGTCCTTTGGATATATACCCAGTGATGGGATTGCTGCGTCAAATGGAATTTCTGTTTCTAGGTCCTTGAGGAATCGCCACACTGTATTCCACAATGGTTGAACTAATTTACACTCCCACCAACAGTGTAAAAGTGTTCCTACTTCTCCAAATCCTCTCCAGCATCTGTTGTCTCCAGATTTTTTAATGATCACCATTCTAACTGGCGTGAGATGGTATCTCAGTGCAGTTTTGATTTGCATTTCCCTGATGACCAGTAGTGATGAGCATTTTTTTATGTGTTTGTTGGCTTCATATATGTCTTCTTTTGAAAAGTGTCTGTTCATATCCTTTGCCCACTTTTGAATGTGTTTGTTTGTTTGTTTCTTGTAAATCTGTTCTAGTTCTTTGTAGATTTTGGATATAAATCCTTTGCCAGATGGGTAGATTGCAAAAATTTTTTTCCCATTCTGTTGGTTACCGGTTCACTCTAACGATTGTTTCTTTTGCTGTGCAGAAGCTCTGGAGTTTAATTAGATCCCATTTGTCTATTTTGTCTTTTGTTGCCAATGCTTTTGGTGTTTTAGTCATGAAGTCCTTTGTCTATGCCTATGTCCTGAATAGTTTTGCATTGGTTTTCTCTTATAAGGTTTTTATGGTGTTATGTCTTATGTTTAAGTCTTTAATCCATCTGGAGGTAATTTTAGTGTAAGGTGTGAGGAAGGGGTCCAGTTTCTGCTTTCTGCACATGGCTAGCCAGTTTTCCCAACACCGTTTATTAAACAGGGAATCCTTTCTCCATTGCTTGTTTTTTTCACATTTGTCAAAAATCAGATGGTTGTGGATGTGTGGTCTTGCCTCTGAGGCCTCTGTTCTAATGAAAAACTGTTAAGTTATCTTAATTATGTACTAATCACAGATAAAGTCCAACTCTTTCCAGTATACTTAGGGGTGTGGTTAATTCCACATGTCCCCAGTCCTTACAAATTATGAAGCAGGTAAGTCAAACAGTTTTCAAAAACCAAAGAAGCATTTATAACCTTAAAACATTTAGCAAACCCAACATCTAACCTGCATAATTTAGACCACATAGTCACATTTTGATGACATTTTGTTTCATGAATAGTCTTTAAAACTCTTTTTAGTTTTCAAAGATTAAAGTCACATGAACTAAAAGGCATTACGGCTTTGATTTTCCTTCAAAAATATTTGTTCTAAGCACTTATTTCCTTTAAGCTAATTAATTAGAGCTCTTTTTTATATAAACATTACACACATACACATATATAATTACACAGACAGAAGAAGATCCTGTAGTTGTAAGATTTTTCATTTGCCAATCTCCTAATTGGATTATTGGCCTTTGGATGGAGCCCTTCAAGAAGCAGGACTGGGAAACCATGCAGCTTTCAGGGCCCAGCAAACAGACAGCTGGAAGACAAACACAGATTTTGAGAGTAACCGATCTCCTTTTAATTCCTGGGGTTCCACGAGGAAAGCAGTTTCTTTTCCCAAAATGGGATAACAGGTGTCTTCTTGGTACTGTTTTTCCCAAGAAGTCTCAGCCTAGCAGAAGTTATCATAGGGCCTCTGATGTATGCAAAAAGAATGGCAAGACAAAATGGAGAAAAGTGATTCATTCAAGGGAGAAAATATCCTTTTCCAGAAAAACAAGATCTGAGAAGAAAAAACACATAAAGGTCTTTTAACTATAGCTTGGATATCTACTTTTATTTAGGCTGATTTTAATCATAGCACTCTTCAAAAGAAAAATAAATCTACATAAATCCCTCATTACCCAACTTTAACTACACTAAACAGCCAATATTTCTGGCTTTTGAAAATCACCAAAAGTAACCTCACAGATGAAATCAACAAACTTCAACTAAGGTTATGACTTAACTGTGAGTGTATGAGGTATTTTCAAAGTGGTAATAAGCAGTTTTTACAAAATCTAGAAACTTTCAAGGTAGCCCAGAGAAAGAAAGATTGAAGAAAAGCTGGAAGTTTTTCACGGAGGGGAAGAGAATCAGCAAATGGCAAAAGTCACACAGACATTAACCAGGAAGTACACATTCTCTATGCCAGGACTAAAGCTGGGCCACCATTGTAAAATAGCAGAGACCAAAAGAAGGTATTGCCACATGGTTACAACAAGTGGCAGTATCTTCTTGTAAAACAAGATGGAGATTTGTAGCAAAGTTTGTTACTGCTCAGTTTGCTGGTCTGGCTTGAACAGTGGGCTTATGGTGTCGTAAGCCCACATTTTATCCTGAGGTAATGCTCTTTTTGATAGAGAGATACAGAAAGACAAATCCTACCAAAAAGTACAACAGATTCACTACAGCTTAAGACTAGTCTCACAAATCCTCTGTTTCATTAATCAAAACTTTACAGAAAATAAAAGCAGTAATCTTCACTATTCCTTTTAGTGGTTTGCATAGGAAGAGAGAGGTCAGAAGTTTGGTAAAAAATACTTTTACTCTTTTGCCAGCATGTCAGGCTTCTGGGTTCACTTATTCTGAGCTATGGAGCCCTATCTACCCTGAAGTCCTGTGAAGGGGCAGCAGACAAAGAGGTTATTTTCATACTGTGAAAATTGTCCCTCCTCAAAAAATTTGCTCAGTTAGATCTGTAATTTCTTCCTATTTCATTTTTAAGCCAAAGAGTTTAAGGTTTGGGAAAATTAACTTTTCCCAGTTTGGGGGATGCATCTGAGGGAGCGTCCTGTGATACCGGGACATAATTATCCATCTATGAAGATAAGACATAGGAGGAAAAAGGAAAAAGTAGTTTTTTTTTAAAGGGTCTCAGTGATTCAGGACATATGCAAGAGAAGTACAGATTGAAGATGGCCAATTACCCATCTGGAAAGAGGGGAAAAAGACACCCCTTAGTTCCTTTTTCCTCCCAGTAAATACCTGAGGTACATGAGGAAGAAAAGGAAAAGACATCCCCTTTCTTTTTTCTGTCTTTACAGTCCCAGGTACCAGCAATCCCAACAGTGTGCAGCCCATGGGCACCTATGGGGCTTGGCTTTTATCCATGTCAACAGGGATGCCTAGAGAATAGGAAATATTCACATATGCCTACATGCAGGCCTATCCCCACTGCTGTCAGTAACCTCAACTACGCCATGGATGCTAGCATGATCTCTACTCATAAAATGGCAGGGCAGAGGGACTACACAGCAGAAATTAGTCATGATCACCTGTGCAGTGCCCCTTGACTTCTATTGTTGCCTGTCTGTGGATCCCTGAGATCTAGTTTCCCTTTCTAGGACTTCAACCTGAAGCTTGGAATTAAGTTTGAGACAAGAATATGCCTCAGGAGAGTTTATGGACTCATTAAATTACACGTCAGGTGTCCCTCGCCGGACTGCAGCCAGCAGCAGACTGGCTTTGCTGCTTCTTTATCATAAGCCCAATGCTAGTATAAAGCTGTGAAACTGGATCCTTCTCAAACAAGGGAAGGGAAGGGATAATTGGGGTCCTGGCCTAGTAATATGCCTTTCAAAAGGTAAAAAAGTAACAATAATAAATAAAAAAATGAAAAAAACACCTCTTTCATAGAAAAGCTCCCTGTATTCACAGGGAGCTTTCACTGTGTTAACTCCTGACATAGTGGAGCAAAGACAAAAAAAAAAAAAAAGCCAGCTTAAGTGCAGGGTGGTGAAGGTGTCTGGAAGAAAAAGCCTCTTGCTCTACGCAACTGGGTTCCTCCAACAGGGAAAGAAACTCTTAATCTCTGCTTCTTCTTTGCCTCTAAGAATAGACAGAAGCCACATTATTGCATATCTGATGGCTGGGACAAAGGTTCGTTCTACCCAGTGATAGCTCTGTAGTTTGCAGCAACACTCTTAACATTGTAAAAGAAGAGACAGGAACCATGACACCCCCGCCCCCAAGAAAAAACAAGAAAAAATGCCATAGAAAAAAACTGAATTGGAATGAGGTCGACATTCCCAGCCCCCAAGAGCGTTGGGGAGGTGGGGTCCAGAGGACTATAGTTGTGCCACTGCTCTTAACTAGCTAATCAGAGGTATGGTACTTACCTGCCTTCAGAAAGAGTCTGAGGACGAGAAGCCTCAGAAATAAGTGAAAAGTCTGGGTCTGCATTTGCTCACCCTTCAGATATCCCACATGAGCCCACCACATTATCCAAGATTTTCTTTTCAGTAACTTTACAAGCTGGGGATCTCCCGCCGGTGATGCCCTGCCAGGACCCCACTCAGCCACAGTGGCATGACCCAGCTTGCTGGTGTTATATCTTGTACCCACATTCAGCAGTTCCTGAGCTCTTGTACTATGCCCAAGAAGGATAAGGTTACACTGGACATTGAAGAGTATGAAGAGCAGACAATAAGAGGTGGAGAGGGGATGCAAGGTGAGCCCTTGCAGTTGGGTGGTTCTCTTCTGCCCATGTAGCTGGGTCCAGGGATTTATATGGGCTTAGAATAGGGGAGGGGCAGGCCACAGATAGTTTTGAAAAATGCAACATTTGATTGGTTAAAAGGAATTGTTTAGAAAGAATCAATCAAGAAAGGGCAGGCAGACAGGAACAGAAGTTTTCACTGTGGGTTGTGGATTTCATTTTGTACCAGCAGTCTGGTCTTTTAGCCTTAAGGATGTTTTTGGCTTAAAGGTGGGCTTTCACTAGGCACCCTCCCCTATCTGCTTAGGCATTTGGTTTCCACTGCTGTTCTCACTTACTAGGTCTTTTCTGGAGAGTCTGACACTTTTAAGGTCCAATTAACCGATATTTACCATCTATTCTCTCTGAAACTTGCTACCTGAAGCCTCCATCTAAATGACAAGAGCCTTGGCTTTTATAGCCCCTCTTACATTAACTCAAGCTGACTTTAACTCTTCATGCAAAGCTTAACTCTTTCAACCAATTTCCAATCAGCTAATCTCTGAATTTACCTATACCAAGGAAACCCCCTGTTCCAAGATACTCCACCTTCTGGGCCTAACCAATGTATACCTTACATATATTGATTTATATTTTTGCCTATAATTTCTGTCTCTATAAAATGTATAAAACCAAGGTGTAACCCAACCATCTTGGGCACAGGTTTTTAGGATCTTCTGAGCCTGTCTCACAGGCCAGGATTCTTAACCTCAGCAAAATAAACCTCTAAATTGATCAAGACCTGTCTCAGATGCTTTTTGTTTTCCAGTGACAAAGCAGGAGAGGGAAAAGAATAGGCTTGGCTGGGAAAGGTGGTTTGTTATACAGATAAAAATCTCAGAGGTAGCAGATCTCAGAGAGAATAGGTGGTAAGTATTTCTTTTGAACCTTTAAAGGTGTCAGACTCTCAGTTAATCTTTCCTAGATGCAGACAAGGAAAGGCCTCCGAGAAAGCCTGACTGAAGAGAATTAATGCACATTATCTCTACAGATGCAAATCTCCCCCACAAAAGATAGCTTTGCAGGGGTACTTCTGTTTTCTGGCTCTCTGGACACTCATCTCAAAATCTGTTAAAGAAGTATATTTTGGGTGAAATACTTTCATTTCATTCATTTGCATCATTTTTATTTATGCTTATCTAGTACAGATAAAGAGTTATTTTAATTATTTCTCTTAACAGGCAAACTCCCCCACTGTACTTGGCACTATTTTCTGTAAGTTTCTTCTTAATATGGTTTAATTCATATCAACTCCTGCTCTCCACTTCCCACTCACCCACCCAGGGCTGGAATGTACAATGAATATATTAAATCTATTTCTTTGTTTATTCATTATAACTGACTATAGGTTTCTTGGTCTAGAATTCTAACAATATTCAGCATTCTTTTATTAAATACCTTATACTTTTAATATCCTGTTAATACAAACCAAAACACTGAGAACCTATAGGAGTAAAAAAGATAAAAGCAGATCATCTATTAAGATTTCTTAAAATAAGAAAATAAAAGTGTATAGAAATATATATATTAATGATAGTGTTGATGATTGAGGAAACTTGTTTCTGATGTCTTTTTATCTCTTTCATCAATTGTCATAATTCTCTTGTTTAAATTTTCTAACATAATGGTTTTTAAATTTCTAAATATTTAATATACATTCATAGAGTTAATTGCAAGAGTAGTGTCATAATGTGATTAATCATAAAAAAAAATTTGTATTTGGTCTTTGTCCAGTTTCCTGGCACACAACTCCTAAAACTCTTGGAATCTCCCAAATGATAAGCATCTTTTTGTATGCTAATGAATGTGTGCTTCTGCAAAGCCTCAGGGTGAGGATTCATTTCCAGGGGAATCAACCATGTGATTGGAAGGTTGGAATTTCAGTCCCAACCTCTGACCTCTAGGGAAGGGAGAAGGACAAGAAGCTAGAAGTTGAGTTAATCCCCAATGACCAATAATTTAATCAATCACCACTATATAATAAAGTCTCCATGAAAACCCAAAAGTTCAGGGTTCAAAGTGTTTCTGGGTTGGTGAGCATGTGAAGATGCTGGGAGAGCATTGTTCTTGGATAATGTGTGGAAGCTCTTTGCCTCTTCTTTCATTTTTTTGCCCTATGCGTGCCATCACTTCCATATGACTGTCCCTGAGTTTTTTGTGTTTATAATAAACCAGTGATCTTGCAGGTAAACTGTTCTCCTAAATTGTATGAGCTATCCTGGCAAACTATCAAACCCAAGGAGGGATTCGTGAAAACCTCCAATTTATAGTTGCTCAGTCTTAAGCACAGGTGACAACCTGAAATTGAGAATGGCATTTGGAGCAGTTTTGTGGAACTGAGTCCTTAGCCTATGGGATCTGCCGCTATCTAAAAATGGATATTATCTGAATTGAGTTAAATCAAAGGACATTCAAGGGTCATCTGCTGTAAATTGGAAAATTTAATTGTGGGAAAAATACCCACACATTTACTCACAAAAGTGTCCTGGAAGTATTGAATGTATTAAAAGAAAAATAGAGTTTTTTTTTTCTTCAGTTGGTGTCAGTTTAAGTAAAAACAGTTATTTTTTGTTTACTTTTAAAAATAAAATTAGAGATGGTCTAATAGTTCTCCATGTGTGTGGTCCACAATGTCTAAACTATTGTCAAAATAATACTAAAACTCATTTTATTTTTTATTCGTTGATAGTTACACTGATAGTACAAAGGCAATGGTGGGTAAAACTGCTAGTGCTTTATTACAGTGGCAGTCCATTGTATAAGTTCATTTTAGTCTTTGCTACCACAAATGCACAGAAAATATAGTGCCATTTTTGCTTAAAAATATTCTTGAAGAAAAAACATTATTAAATATCAACCCCTGAGCATGACTTTGTAAAATAGCCTCTGTGACAAAATAGTAAAAACAACAACCACAAAAACCCACAACTTTTCTACTGCCTACCAATCAATAATTTTTACTCTGATTATCTCCCAGAAAAGCACTTAAGTACATGTTTCAGTTGTGAGCTACATTAGCTTTTTCAAAGTAACAACGTATTTAATGAAACAATGATTAACAGATAAATACTGGCTATTTACAGTAGATTATCTGGCAGAAATTGTCTTGAAAATAAACAAAGGAAACTTCTCATGATTAAAAAACGGGTGACTTATCATTGCAAATTAAAAATTCAAGTGTGTAAGCAAAAATTATAATATTGTAAAACCTGCATCTGCCCCCTATGTATTAGTCAGGGTTCTCCAGAGGGACAGGACCAATAGAACATACGTGTATATACATATATATAAAACAGATTTATTAAGAACTGGCTCACATGATAACTAGTTGAAGTCCCGCAATAGTTGGTCTGCAAACTGGGAAAAAGAGAAGCCAGTGGCGGCTCAGTCTGAGTCTGAGGGTTGAAAACCGGGAAAGCCAACAGTGCAGCCTTCAGTCGGTGGTTGAAGGCCTGAGAGGCCCTGGCAAACCACTGGTGTAAGTCCCAAAATCCAAAGGCTGAAGAATCCGGAGTCTGATGTCTAAGGGCAAAATACGCAGAAGGAAACACCCAGCACAGAAAAAGGAGGAAGCCAGAGGGCCCCCCAAGCGAGGTGATCCCTCTGTCTGCCACCTTCTTTGTTCTCAGGTATGTCTTATTAGCACCGTGAAAATGAACTAATACAGCAACAGACTGAATACAGAAGCAAATACAAAATTTTTCTAGCTGTATTCTATTAAATCAGACATTAAGTGATTTTCAAAAATGTAAAGCAATGCCAATCTTCTTATATATTTTATGTTTTAGACAAAAAGTTACTTTTATAAAAATACATTTACTCATTTACTCTTAAATAAATTTAAATATTTTTCTTATTTCAAATATTATATTTGGCATATATATTGGTATATAGTACTAACATAAACAAAAGTGCTTCAGAGTTCTCAAAATTTATTTAAGTGTAAGGGTTTTGAGACCAAAATTTTGAGAATCTTTGCATTAAATATTTGGAGAAAGAATTTGAACAGGCATTTATCAGAAGTACGTACATAAACAAGTAAATATTTAAGAACATTTTCAACCTTCCTATTAACAGTAGGGAAAGCAATAGTGAATCTATATCTGACACTACATGTAATCTAAATCTAAATTAAATTTCATATCTAATGAACTATATTCTAATACTAAAACCAAATTAAGTTTAAACTACATATACATGAAAACCTAAATTGAATCTAAATCAGAATAATAATGTAAGGGGATTTATTAGATAACACCAACAGGGATATTTTAAGGTCAGATTATGAGAATATTTACCAGATATCTGTCCCAGGTTATTCTACATCTCTGTACATAAAAGATAATTAGCCTGGATTCTGTGATAACAAAAAATATTTTAATAATCTATGAAAAAGGCAATGATGTATGGACTAGAATAGTAGTAATGAAGAAGGAGAGAAATAGACAACTTTAAAAAGTATTCATATAAAATGACTCAATAGTACTTTATGATTCATTGTCAGTAGTAACAGAGTGAGAAAGTGTTATCTAAGATGTCTTCCAAATTGTCTTAAAAATAGAGGTAAATCATGTCATTTACTAAGACAAAAATATGGGAATATTAAGAAACTTCCTTGAGTGAAAAGATTACGTCAATTTAGAGAAGTTGAGTTTCAAGTGGAAATACTCATCTATTTCTATGTAAATATTTAAATAAGTGCTTGGAGCTCAGAAAGTAGGTCTCAAATGGAACAGGAGATTTTGAAAGTCATCAGAAAATGGACATTGACTAAAGTCACAGGAACACACCAAAAGGGGAGGGTTTAAAACAAGAAGAAAGAAGGTATGCAGAACCCTGTCAGGTGGACAGAAAGAGGACAACACTTAGGAAGAATAAGAATCAGTTTCTAGGGAAATGAGACTAAAACAGAGAGAGTATGATTTCAAATGTAAAGATAAAAGCGGTAGGTCAGGTGTGGTGGCTTATGCCTGTAATCCCAGCACTTTGGGAAGCTGAGGCAGGCGGATCATGAGGTCAGGAGTTTGAGACCAGCCTGGCCAAAGTTGTGACATGCTGTCTCTACTAAAAATACAAAAATTAGCCAGATGTGGTGGCAGGCACCCATAATCCCAGCTACTTGAGAGGCTGAGGCAGGAGAATCACTTGAACCTGGGAGACGGAGGTTGTAGTTAGCTGATTGGGTGACAAGAGCAAGATTCTGTCTCAAAAAAAATGGAAATTGTGATCCATTTTACATGCTTCTGAGAGATGAAGTAATGTATGTATTGAGAAGTATCATTCAATATGAGTCCAAAATATACTTAGTCAATTTGACAAATACAATATCAGAGAGATGGCTGAAGTGCCAGTGATGGAAAAATGTAGTGACAAGGAGTAGAAACGAGCAAGAGAAAGAAACTGTACTAATCAGAAGACAAACACCAGATGTTCAATTTTAGCTTCCTAAGACTTTTGCGGGTATTGTGGGAAAAAAAATACTCTTTTCTCAAATCTGCTTAAAGTAAGTTGTTTTATCTATAGAAGATCTATGATATATCTGCTAATGGAGACTGAAACTCCCTAGAAATACAAATAGAAGCATAGCATCTACAACTGAGGGCTTTTTAAAAAATTTGGATATCATGGTAAATCTTATAAATGGCTGAGTTGCTTTACTAAATATGCCAAATTCAATTATTCTTGTATCTATAACACCTTATATATAAACAGTAAAATATAAGGAGATTGTTCTCTTGTTACTTGATTGGTTTTTATTTGAATTTAAAAGAATAAAAATTATCTACATTCGTATTGCATTTTTTATCCTTCATTTTTTTATATTCTTATAAATATAATCTCATCTGCTTTTTTTAATACTCAGTGGGAAAGATAAGAAATATTATCACACAGGCCCTAGTGTGTGATGTTCCCCTCCATGTGTCCATGTGTTCTCATTGTTCAACTCCCACTTATGAGTGAGAACATATGGTGTTTGGTTTTCTGTTCTTGTGTTGGTTTGCTGAAAACGATCATTTCCAGCTTTATCCATGTCCCTGTAAAGGACATAAACTCATCCTTTTTTATGACTTCATAGTATTCCATGGTCTATATGTGCTACATTTTCTTTATCCAGTCTATCATTGATGAGCATTTGGGTTGGATCCAAGTCTTTACTATTGTGAACAAGGCTGCAATAAACATATGTGTGCATGTGTCTTTATAGTAGAATTATTTATAATCTTTTAGGTATATATCCAGTAATGGGATTGCTGGGTCAAATGGTATTTCTAGGTCTAGATCCTTGAGGAATCACCACACTGTCTTCCACAGTGATTGAACTAACTTACACTCCCACCACAGTGTAAAAGCGTTCCTATTGTTCCACATCCTCTCCAGCAACTGTTGTCTCCTGACTTTTTGATGATCGCTATTCTAACTGGCATGAGATGGTATCTCATTGTGGTTTCAATTTGCAAGCCCTATCATTATATGAGAAAACTGATATATGGAATGGCTAAGAAACTTATTCATTAAACATAATTGCTATATAAAGAGTTCAGATTTAATTTTTTGATGTATTTCATTTAACAATAAATATTGATTCCATTCCTATTAGGTACCAAGTATTGGTATGGATTTCTGACATGTGTTAGTGAAAAAAAACCAAAACAATATATCTGTCATACAGCAGCACAGCTTACTTTCTATTGGGGAAAATCAGACAACAAACAATGAACATTAAATAAGTATATGATGTGGTAGGCTAGGACAAGTGTTAGAAATTTTTGCTGAATGATAAATAAGAAATATTTTATGCTTTTCAGGCTATAAACTGTCTGTTGAAATTACTAAACTCTGCCATTGTAGTGAAAGTAGCCATAGGCAACACATGAACAGATAAGCATGGCTGTGTTCCAATGAAACCTCATTTGCAAAACAGATGAACAGCTAGATTTGACCCATGGACTGTAACTTGCCAACCTGGTGATAAAATGTAGTATGTGCTTGTTCTGTGTTTTTAAAGATTGTATATTTGTCTATTTGACATCCATTAATCATGGAGTGAAAATAACACTCAAAGTTGTTTACATCTCCCCTGTGATTCAGCCTTTTTGGGCACACAAAATCATACTACAAAACCTCCAAACAATCCCAAGGGTCTATATCCATAAACATTTTCTTTATATAACTTTCACACACCAAGCCAATATTTCCCTTGCTCTAAATCACTCTGCCAGGTACCAGATGACTATTGATCACTCCCATATCCCAGAGCCCACTGACATTATTCAAACCAGCTAATCCTAAGCTGTTTCTCCTGCCTTGCCTTACTTTTTTTTTTTTTTTTTTTTTTTTTGCTGAAAACACAATAAAATCTCTTGTCCAAGCTTTTCATTGACTCCTCTGGCCTCCTGACTGAGCCTTATATTTCATCCTGTAACACTGCATGGTTTAGCTTACTCCATCCTCTGAGGAACTGTAAGCAATAAAAATCATTTTTCAATGATAATGATCACTCCATGTCTTCCATCAGTCAACTATATAAATTAATACCTGGGCACAAATTAGTGCCATAGAGAAAAGAAAAGGTACAGCAAGATGTAAATTTGAGTCCTCCAAGAAGCAGATGCCAAGTCAGGAATACAGGTGTAAGAAATTTATTGGAGATATATTCTAAGAAGGAGAATGGGAAGGAAGCTGAAGAAGGCAGAAAGAGCCTTCAAACTGTGATGAAGTTATGACTCTAGCAAAGGAAAATGGGGAGGAAGGAAAACTGGATAGGAAGAGTCTTGACTGCCACACAATTCTAAGAAATGTTTAGATAACCTAGTGGAAAATCTTTGAGTCAAAATCTCTCATTCAAGGGGCCCCATGCATTGGAGGAACAGGCCTCCATTAAACCCCCAATATGCTAAGCCAATGACTTAGAGCAGTTTAGGGGAAACACGTTGTCTTAGTCTATTCTCATGCTGTTGATAAAGATATACCTGAGACTAGGTAGCTTATACAGAAAAAGAGATTTAATGGACTTACAGTTCCACGTAGCTGAAGAGGCCTCATAATCATGGTGGAAGGCAAAGAAGAGTATAACTTGCATCTTACATGGATGGTGGCAGACAAAGAGAGAGCTTGTGCAGAGAAACTCCTGTTTTAAAAATCATCAGATCTGGTGAGACCCATTCACTATCACCAGAGCAGCACAGGAAAGACCTGCTCCCATAATTCAATCATCTTCCACTGGGTCCCTCCCACAACATATGGGAGTTATGGGAGCTACAAGATGAAATTTGGATGGGGACCAAGAGCCAAACCATATCATTCTGCCACTGGACCCTCCCAAAACTCATATCTTCCCATTTCAAAACCAATCATACCTTCCCAACAGTCCCCCAAAGTCTCAACTCATTTCAGCATTAACTCAAAAGTCCACAGTCCAATGTCTCATCCAAGATAAGACAAGTCTCTTCCACCTATGAGCTTATAAAGTCAAAAGCAAGTTAGTTAATTCCTACATACAAGCGGGATACAGGCATTGGGTAAGTACAGCCATTCGACGTGGGAGAAATTGGCCAAAGGCTACAATCGGCTACAGGCCCCATGCAAGTCCAAAATCTAGCAGGGCAGTCAAATCTGAAAGCTCCAAAATGATCTCTTTTGACTCCATGTCTCACATCCAAGTAATGCTGATGCAGGAAGTGGGTTCCCGTAATCTTGAACAGCTCCACCGCTGTGGCTCTGCAGTGTATACCCTCTCTCAGCCGCTTTCATGGGCTGACATTGAGTGTCTGTAGCTTTTCCAGGTACATGGTGCAAGCTGTCAGTGGATCTGCCATTCTGGTGTCTAGAGGATGGTGACCTTCTTCTCACAGCTCCACTAGGCAGTGCCCCAGTAGGGACTCCGTGTGAGGGCCCCAACTCCACATTTTCCTTCTGTACTGTCATAGCCGAGGTTCTCCATGAAGAACCCACTCCATGAAGAACCCACTCCTAGCACAAACTTTTACCTGGGCATCCAGC
Source organism: Cacajao melanocephalus (assembly GCA_963573385.1). Taxonomy (NCBI): domain Eukaryota; kingdom Metazoa; phylum Chordata; class Mammalia; order Primates; family Pitheciidae; genus Cacajao; species Cacajao melanocephalus. Next base: position 36,361 of record CAUYLG010058809.1, read on the forward strand.
ATTTCTTTCTTTCTTTTTTTTTTTTTTTTTTTTTTTTTTTTTTTGAGACTGTGTCTTACTCTGTTGCCCAGGCTGGCATGTAGTGGCATGATCTCAGCTCACTGCAACCTCCACCTCTCCACCTCCTGAGTTCAGGTGATTCTCCTGCCTCAGCCTCCCAAGTAGCTGGGATTACAGATGCCTGCCACTATGCCCAGCTTATTTTTGTATTTTTAGTAGAGACAGGGTTTCACTGTATTGGCCAGGCTGGTCTCAAACTCCTGACCTCGAGATCCACCTGCCTTGGCCTCCCAAAGTGCTGGGATTATAAGCATGAGGCACTGTACCTGGCCACATCCAGGCATTTCTATACATCTTCTAAAATCTAGGCATAGGTTCCCAAACCTCAGTTCTTGACTTCTGTGCATTTTCAGACTCAACACCACATGGAAGCTGCCAAGGCTTGAGGCTTACATCCTCTGAAGCTATGGCCTGAACTCTACACTGGCCACATTCAGCCACATTTGGAGCAGATGGGACACAGAGCACCAAGTATTGAGGCTGCACACAGCACAGAGAACCTGGACCTGGCCCACAAAACCACTTTTTCCTCCTAGGCCTCCAGACCTGTGATTGGAGGGGCTGCCACAAATTTCTCTGACATGCCCTAGAGACATTTTCCCCATTATCTTGGGGATCAACATCCAGCTCATCGTTATTTATGCGAATTTCTGCAGCCAACTTGAATTTCTACTAGAAAATGCGTTTCTCCTTTCTCTACTGCATCATCAAGCTGCAAATTTTCTGAACTTTTATGCCCCTTTTTCCTTTTAAAGCAAAATGCCTTTTATTCTTATTATTATATTTTAAGTTCTGGGGTACATGTGCAAAACATGCAGGTTTGTTACATAGGTATACACATGCCATGGTGGTTTTCTGCATCCATCACCCCGTCATCTACGTTAGGTATTTATCCTAATGCTATCCCTCCCCTATCCTCTACCCTCTGCTATCCCTCACCTAGCCCCTTACCCCAAGACAGGCCCCAGTGTGTGATGTTCCCCTCCCTGTGTCCATGTGTTCTCATTGTTCAACTCCCACTTATGAGTGAGAACATGCAGTGTTTAGTTTTCTATTCTTGTGTCAGTTTGCTGAGAATGATGGAAACCATCATTCTCAACAAAATGCTTTTAACAGCACCCAAGTCACCTGTTCAATGCTTTGCTGCTTAAAAATGTCTTCCACCAGATACCTTCAATCATCTTCTCAAGTTCAAAGTTCCACAAATGTCTAGGGCAGAAGCAAAATGCTTCCAGTCTCTTTGCTAAAACATAGCAAGAGTCAGCTTTGATCTAGTTCCCAACAAGTTTCTCATTTCTACCTGAGAAATGAGTCCTCAGCCTGAACTTTATTGTCTATATCACTATCAGAATTTTTGGCAAAGCCATTCAACAAGTCTCTGGGAAATTTCAACTTTCTCACATTTTCCTGTCTTTTTCTGAGCCTTCCAAACCGTTCCAACCTCTGCTTGTTACCCGGTTCCAAAATCAGTTCTGCATGTTTGCATGTCTTTTAAGCAGTGCCCCACTCTACTGGTACCAACTTACTGTATTAGTCTGTTTTCATGCTGCTGATAAAGACAAACCCAAAACTGGGCAATTTAGAAAAGATGTTTAACTGAATTCACAGTTCTATGTGACTGGGGAGGCCTCACAATCATGGTGGAAGGCCAGGAAGAGCAAGTTACATCTTTTATGAATGTTAGCAGACAAAGTGAAAGCTTATGCAGATGTTTTGTAAAACCATCAGATCTCATGAAACCCATTCACTATCATGAGAACAGCATAGGAAAGGCCTGCTCCCATGATGCCATCATCTCCTAATGGGTCTGTCCCTCAACTCGTGGAAATTATGGGAGCTACAGATGAGATTTGGGTGGAGGCATAAAGCCAAAACATATCACACATAGAAAACAATAGGATCAAGGTATTTTTAGGAGTTAATCCAGAAGAAAAATAACTGAACCATTAGCCAACTATATGCTAATCTGCAGGAGATTTTCATAGTTACCACTGCATGTGGAGTTAGAGGTGGCCTGGGCGGTAGGATAAGGATGAATGGGCTATCATATCATTAAAAGGTTGGTCCAAATGGCTTTTTATGGACTGAATGTTGTGTTCTCCCAAAGTTTATATATTGAAATCTTAATGCCCAAATTGATGGTATTAGGAGTAGGCTTTTAAGAGGTGATTAGGCTATATTCTGGATCTCTCAGAAATAGGATTATTACTTTAATTTTTAAAGTGACCCAAGAGAGCTCTCTGGCCTCTTTTGCCATGTGAGGACACAGTGAGAAGACATCCATCTATGAACCAGGAATCAGGCCCTCACCAGAGAAGCAATCTGTGGACACCTTGACCTTAAATTCCCCAGCCTCCAGAACAGTGGTAAATAAATGCTCATTTTTCATCAATCAAATCTATAATATTTGTGTTATAGCCACTCAAATAAAGAAAAGACCGCATTTGAAACCTGAGGTCTGAGCAAAGATTTGAAGAAGGTATGATTTTTGTCAATCAGACACTTGATGAAAAACCATTTTATGGCAAAGAAATCCTTATATTAAAAGGCCTTTAGGCTGGGCGCGGTGGCTCACGCCTTTAATCCCAGCATTTTGGGAGGCCGAGGTGGGTGGATCACTAGGTCAAGAGATCGAGACTATCCTGGCCAACATGGTGAAACCCCGTCTATACTAAAAATACAAAAATTAGTTGGGTGTGGTGGTGTGCACCTGTAGTCCCAGCTACTTGGGAGGCTGAGGCAGGAGAATTGCTTGAACCTGGGAGGCAGAGGTTGCAGTGAGCTGAGGTCGCTGCACTCCAGCCTGGCACCTGGCGATGGAACAAGACTCTGTCTCAAAAAAAAAAAAAAAAAAAAAAGGCCTTTATAAAAATAAATGTGCCTAGCAAGATGCAGAAGCAACAAGAATGCCAGTGTGGCTGGAGAAAAGTTAGAGGGAGAGAGCTGAAAGATATGATTTCAGATCATAAAATCCTTGCTGTGGATTTCAGTATTTACTCAGGATGAATAGGGCAAGAGATTACAGCATGTCTTAATCAGTTTGTGCTGCTATAATAAAATACCTGAGACCTGAGTCTGGATAATTTATAAAGAACAGAAATTTATTTCTTACAGTTCTGGAGGATGTGTAGTCCAAGATTCAGGCATCTTCATGTTTGTTGTCTAGAAAGCATCCGATCTCGCTTCCAAGGTGGGACTTTGAATGCTGTATTCTCCAGAGAGAAGGAACTCTTGTGTCCTTGCATGGCAGAAAAGCAAAGGAGAGAGAACTCATTCAATAATCCCTTTTTATATCAGCATTAATTCCTTCCTGAGGGTGGAGTCTTGATGATCTAAACAGCTTCCAAAAAGACCTCACTCCCCGACACTGTTACACTGGGGATTACATTTCTGACACTTGACTATGGGGCGCCACATTCAAAACAGAGCAAGACAAATGAGTAAGATTACCTGATTTACATTTAATTTTGTTTTCAGGCCATGATGTTAAAGTAGAGTGTGGGAGTCAAGAGTCAAAGCAGGAGGAGCCAGTTTGGAGACTTTCGTAAGATGTAAGCAAGAAAGGATGGAAGCTCAGACTAAAGCCATAACCGTGTAGGTGAATTTTCAAAAGTGGTCGGATTTGAAACATATTTCCAGGTTAGAACTAACAAGATGTCCTGACCCCAGTGCCCCTGTTCTTATTTTCTAAATGCTACTAATTTGATATCTGCTTGCCTATTACTCTCTTCTGTTTGTTTTCACATTGAAATGATAGTGTTTATATTCATTAATTCACTCATTTAACTAGAAATATTTATTAAATCCATGTTGTGAGCCAAATATGCTATGAGTTTCTGAGGTAATAAAACCCAATTCTAGATTTTAAATGACCACCAAGATACTCATTATAGTTTGATATATAGATACAGATATAGTTGCAGATATATATATAGGTATAGACAAGGATAAAAGTAGTGGGAGAGAACATGCAATACCAAGCATGAAAGGTAGTGGAGTAAAGATTTGAATCCAGTATGGTGAGGGCAAAAACTCAGGCACTAAAGTTGTTGTTTTTACATGGATGAGGCAAGACAAAATGTACTTTCCTTAGGAAAAGACGTGAGATTAATTTTTAAAACAAGCAGACCTGCAGGAGAAAGAGGAGTATAGACTGATGAGAGAAGATTGCAAGCCATGGGATCAACATGATCAAAAGCACTGACGCCAGAAACAGCCAGGCAGAAAACAAGAGATAAATCCAGAGCTTAGGCAGGAGCTCAATTATGGAGAATCTTATAGGATACACTAAGGAGTTTAGGTTTATCCTTTAGTCATTTATAGAACCAGTGAAGTTTCAAGTAGGGAATTGGAAAACTCTGAATTACATTTACAAAAAATCTCTTTGGCAGAAAGCAGTATACAGATAGCATTGGGTAAGAGTCACAGTGAAGTGCAGAACAAAATATTTTTTTCCTAAAGAGATTACAGTCTGTAAGAATAATTCTCTCTGTAAACAAATTCAAGGCAGTAAGTATTGGTGCATAATCCAAGCAGTCAGTTTATTACAAAGGATATATAAATATATATTTACATACATGCAATTTTTACACTGAGGCATGGTATTTCCAAGAAATAAAATAGAGAAACATGTAATAATACCCTCAATGCTACATTTTTAGTTAATAAAAATATTTTTAAACTTATTTCAGAGTTGGAACTTAAACCATCAAACAATTTGCCACCATGGCAGATGGATTTATGATTTAGGTTATATCAATGTAATGAAAACCCTGGTTAATATGACCAGTATAGTGTTATTCAAAAACATAAATACCTTAAAGTCAAACGGATTGATTATACAGCAATTGCTCATTTACAGCATAAGAAAATGGAAACAGCACCTGCATGTACATAGAGACAAAAATTATAGAACCACTGCCTTTAATATATTTCTATTTACTTATTGAATCAACTTTTGTGATACAAATAAATTTGTTATACAGCCAAGATGTTGAACAAGCCACAAAATCTGCTCTTGAGTTGTGGTTTAAATTTGATACTGTGTACATAAATGTTTATATGGAAAATTAAGATTACTGAATGATGAATGAATTTCAAAGGACATATTTTTCTAGCTAAATTTATAATTTATATATTTTTTCTACTCTTGTTCTTACAAAAGCATAAAATTTTAGTCTCCAGAGGAAAATAACTGATATTAACCAGAATGTGTCAATTCAGTTGTTCAGATTTTTGTTAAATTTATAATTTGGTAAGGTTGTAGAGAACATATTTTAGTTTATTAATCCCCAGACTTTGCAATATCTTTAATCTTCTGTTTTTCTTCCTCTACAGACTTTCCTGAATATGATCAAATATCATTATTCTTTTGTGCAACAAAATAATGTTTCCTAATTACTATGTTTCAGACACTGTTTTAGATACTAAGGATACAAGGATAAAGAAACTATAAAATGATAAATGTGGAGTTCACACCCTTTGTGTCCTATGACAGAGAAGAAAAAAAAATAATTATCACAAAGGGCATAAAATAGTTGGAAACATAACTGTTTTAGAGACTTCTCATTCTTTTCCTGATTGTCACTTTCGTTGTCTTTAATTCTTACTTTGTTCATTTCCTCCTGGGGAATGCTATTCAAGACCAAGTCTTCAGCACCTGAATACCTGAATTATGATGCTTTCTTCTAAATCTGTACCTAAAGCACTATACCACCATAACTAACCACCTACTAAATATTTCTGCTGGGATATTCCTCAGCAAATTCAAACTTAAAGTGTTAAAAATGACATTAAATCTCTATCTTACTGCATTTCTATCCCCTTCTTTGTCTTAATCCATAGCCAATAATCAGATTCAGTCATTCTTCTCTACTCATTGTAACTAAATATATTATTATCCTTTCAGTGGTTCAAGTTAGAAATCTGAGAATCCAATTTATCTTTTCTTAACCCTTCATTTTTGCCCTTCCAACTGCAATCAATTACTAAGTCCTGACAATCTCAATACCTCTATATTTCTAATGGTATTTTTCTCTCTCACTTCTTTTGGCCTAGTTTCTATTATTTCCTTACATTGTATTTTTGCAGAAAGTCCAAATCTATCTATTCTCTGTCAGTAGTCCTAAATTACCATTTTAAATGACCAAACTTTATCAGGTTGACCTCTTTTCAAATCTCCCAAGCTTTACATTGCTCACAGACTAGAAAACTTAATTTGCTCACAGGCTCAGTCGTGTAGTCATGATTTGTCAGCTACATTTGTGCCTATTCTCATCCTGTGCCACTCTAGGGTTTAGATTTTGTACTTAAGCAGTATTGAAATCTTTGTGTACTTGTATTAGTCTGTTCTCATACTGCTAATAAAGACATGCCCAAGACTGGCTAATTTAGAAAGATAAAGAGGTTTAATGGACTCACAGTTTCACATGGTTGGGGAAGTCTCACAATCATGGCAGAAAGCAAAAAAGGAGCAAAGGCACGTCTTACATGGCAGCAAGCAAGAGGGCATGTGCCAGGGAACTTCCCTTTACATAACCATCAAATCTCAAGAGATTTATTTACTATTATGAGAACAGCATGGGAAAAACCCAACCCCATGATTCAGTGAACCCCCTGGATTCCTCCCATGACAGATGGTTATTACAATTCAAGGTGAGATTTGGACTGGGGACACACAGCCAAACCATATTACTACTTATATATGCATTGACTTTACATGAGCTGCTTTCTCCCAGGAAGGTCCTTCTCCCTTCTGACTACAGTGTTTCAACTTCTTCAGACTCACCAGAGATGTTGCTTTAGCTTTCCTACACTCCTTAACTCTCTTTGACAGGGTTAGGTACTATTTTTTGCTTTGTTTTGTTTTCAAGGCACCTAGCCACTAACTCTGATTATATTATACTGTAATACATACCATGTATATAAATATTTCTTGATAGTAAGTGTCTTATCCCTGTCCTGTGAAGCCTCAAATTTCAATGTATGAAAAAATATATAATTTAAGTTACAAAATCAATCATTGGATGAATAAATAAAATTTTAAACATGTTTTGATTCATTTGTGTGTAGACACAATCTCTAGGATTGTCAACATTTATATACTTCATGTCAGGTCTCAGCTTAGTAGAACAAACTTATATTTCTGCAGCACATTGTAGGTATTCAGTAAATCTCTTCTGATAGTGTTATAGTAAGCCAGAGTCGAGGCTTTTCTGTCTAAATGTGCAAAAAAGGTAGTTAGCTATTCAGAGTGCAAAAAAGGTAGGTAGTTATTCAGAGTTTTCAAGCCTCACTTCCCTCATCTATAAAATGGAGATGATTACATTTACCATGCTGTCCCCAAAGGACCATTGAAAGATTCAAATGAAATAATGTATACAAATATATTTAGAGAATAATACAACTCTCTATAGGTTTTATGTAAATACCCTGTCATTGATAGATTTGTCTTTAAAGAGAACTCTATTTGAAATATTCCAAAGTTACTAGTTTCTAGCCCTCTTTAGTGTTTCAAGACAAATCAGATTCCTCTGATGTTACGAATCAATACCTTAGGCTAGCTTAAATAAGGAAAATCCCTCCTGCCAGAATTTGAAATCCCATGAATTAAGATGTCATCTTGTAACAGCAAAAAGGGCAGCTTCCAAATAAAATAGAGTCTTTGTTTGTGCCATAAATTTGTATAACAGTATCTTAATAAAGGGTGATTGAGATCATATAATATTTAAATATGTTATTGTTGATTTTCCCTTTTGTTTAAAGGATATTCCTTTTCAGAAGTTCTGTTAATCAATGAAAACAGTTCTGAAGGATGCTGAATATTCATTTCAAAATTAGTACACACATGCACATACACTTATGATAGCAGTGTGCTAAAGATAATGGCTTTATCACTTAGTAGCCTAATATTTAGCAGGTATTTACTAGTATAAATGTCAACTAAAATTCAATATGTTATGTTGAATTCCAATTATGAGTTAGATTAAATTTACAGAGATATTTTCTTAATTTATTTAAATCGTTTTTTAGTTACAGCCTTATAAAATCCTGCATCTTGTTGTATTAAGTGAAATTTAAAAAATAAAATTTCAAAAAATGATACACTCAATTAATAGTTGAAATTAAAATTAAAGTCTCTAAATCTTCTAATCTACCTGAAGTTCCTGAGTAATATTTTCTAAATTATGACCTATAAATTCTTTCTGAAGTCTAGTGTCTTCAAAATAACATTATCTGCATGCCTCTGATTATAAATGGCAGTTAATAAAAATACTTGGTATTATGTCACCAACTACCAATTTATTGCAGTGTTATATTTCAATGACCTAAACCAAGGAAAGAATTTGCCTGCACAGAAGTGGCCTTGCCTATCATGATAAGCAGCTGAAAAATACACATAAACTGTATGGACCCGGTAGAATCCATCTGGTGAACCATCTGTGTGGGAACTCACAAAAATTATGCCCCATCTGTTGTTTCATTTTTGCTAAGATTGCCAACCTTGTCCTCACTCCATTATCTGACTATTTTCCTTCCCTGTGGAGTTCTTCTGTACATTTGCTCTTATTCCCCATTGGCATCATATATCTAATTTCTGAAGCACTCTCCTCATTTCTGAAAGAAATTAATGCATTTAATTTACACAACTAAGAATCCTCTTGGAAATAAAATAACGGAAAAGAATTGCAGTAATATAATAGTGTTGTTAGAAAATAAGTGTATTATTATAAATACCAATTTCTGCTGGGTTAAGCCTAAATGTACAATTTCTCACCAAATTAATGTCTGTCTCAATATAATGCTTAAATATAAGGTTTATCAGAGCATCTCTTCCTCTTCCAATCTGTTCTCCATGCTACTGCATAATATTACTTTCTACAACATTTCTGTTACCTGATTTCCTCCGATCAACACCCATTCATGGCTTTCTATTTCTCCCACAATAAACTCTGTTAAGATTATAGGCCAAGTTCTCACTTCTTCACCAAAGCTTTCATGGCTATGCTTGTGATATGGTAGGCACAGTACCGTATTTCCTTATCACCTGCTCCGTCTTGTTCTATTTTGTACATCATTGTTCTTTCACTTCCATTTAGTACTTCTGTTGTCATGATTGTTGTATGTCTTTTATCCAAAAACAAATGTTACTCTTCTAAAGAGCTGGAACAATGTCATCATTTCGTTTGCTTCTTTAACATATATAACAGTTACTCTGTATTTGGCTCACTTTACTTATTTTTTAAAAGTAGAATATTCAATTAAATAAAATACTCTGATTCTATCATAGTGAAAAACAATAAAGGATGATGCTGTCTTTAAAAACCTAAAATCTGTGTCTTTAGACCTATAATACAAAGGACTCTAAGTAAAGCCAACTCACTTTCCTTTGATACTGGTCACAAAACAAACATGTGGACTTGAAGTGACAGCATGATCAGTACTGAGTCAGCCTTCATTGAACTCTATAGAAGTGAAACTATAGATTGAGAGATCTCCAAGCATAGGACATATTTCTATAATGTCAGGCTACACATGAGGCCAAATATCTTAACAGAAAATATATACCAATGGTCTCTATGTGTATGTGTATCACACATATGTCTATGTGTATCCTTTATTTGTGTCTAAAACAGTACACCTTTGTTTCCATAACTACGTATATAGACTATGAGTGTATTTATAGAAATATATATTTAGATAGAGAGAATCAGTATAGATTTTTGTCTGCGTTGAGTGGGTATATAATTATAAAGAATGAGATTATAAAATAGGATGAAGACAGTGTATATAAGCATAGTTTTGAAGAATGCAGACCTTTGTTTATATTTAAAGATTGATACCCATCTATACAAGTAACAGAGAAATGACTACATATATTGAAGAGAAAAATGAAACAGTTTTGTGTTTCACTGTGAAACAGTACACAAATGATTTTCAAAATTTACATATGCCTTGAAAATTAAGAAGAGACACATAAAATACAGCAAAATTACAGTCTTTATGAAGAATGAGAGTTATTACATTCAATGCACTAATTCTTATCAAGATCCTTTGCTCAAAGAGGCCTTCCCTGGTACCATATCTAACATAGCAGTATTTGTTATTTTTGGTATGTTATCCTCATTATTCTTTGTAATATTTACTGTAAACTTTTCTAGAATAAAATGTTTTTATTGTTCCTCGTTGGGTCCATGCCCAGCTCATAACACTCAATACATCTATTTTTATCTAATGAGTAAGTATCAAGGACCTCTAAGGGTACTTTAATTTTTTTTTCTATTTGAGGACAAATCCCAATCCAGTATTCTAAACTCAATTCATACTCCTAAGGATTCCACAACAGTGCACCTAACTTAGTTTTTACTTTAAATTATTTTAAATTGGCTGAGTGCAGTGGCTCACTCCTGTAATCTCAGCACTTTAGGAGACCGAGGTGGGCAGATCACCTGAGGTCAGGAGTTTGAGACTAGCCTGGGCAACATGGCAAAACCCTGTCTCCATTAAAAAGACAAAAATTTTCTGGGTGTGGTGGTTGCACTTATAATCCCGGCTACTCGTGAGACTGAGGCAGGAGAATCACTTGAACCTGGGAGGTGGGGGTTGCAGTGAGCCGAGATCCACACCACTGCACTCCACCCTGGGTGACAGAGTGAGACTCTGTCTGAAAAAAAGAGTAATTAATTTAAAAAAATAAAATAAATTGTCACAAATAACCATATAAATATTACTCACATATTCTGTCCTTCTCAGTAGAAGAGTGAGAATAAAAGCAAGGTCATTGAAACCATTCACTATATTTCTCCCAGACATACTATAAAAAATAAGGTATCTTTAATTTCCTACAGGGAAATTTTCTAAACTGCCAGGGGTGTGTTGCACACGTATTTCATGGGCCATTCCTTCTTGTAACCACCTTAAGGAATCTTTTTTAACCTGTCCTTCCTAACTGCAATCCACTGTGATATTGCTGTTGCTTGGTACTTTCAATGAGAAAAGTAAAAGCCATGCCCCGATGTCCATCGGTGGGGCCACTAACCTTACTAGTGCCTACCAAAGGAGACAAGGTCCCGTTATTGGATCTCATCAAAAGCTATACCCCTGCTGCCTGTGGTGATTGCAAGAACATCAATCTCCACAGTTTCTGCCAAAGGGTTGTTTTCTCTAATTATCACAGTGGAGCTACCAATGCTCAATATTGAAGAGTATTATTGTGTCTTTTGTTACTGCAAAAAATCAATGGTTTTCCTTCCCAGTGTTGTAAAAGCTGCTGGCAATTACATACCTGAAGTATATGTGCTCAAGTAGATAATTTTTCAAGTAGAAAATACCAGAAAGAAAACAGACAGCTTTTATTTGAGACTCATCTTTTACTTCTCATGGACTTGTCTGTAGACTGAGGTATATGGCCATGTCAGCTGGGTTGAGGAATTAACTAAGGGAGATCTATGACCCTTTATCTCTGATGCTGACCCACCATCCTTGAAACAAAACTCTGTATCATATCAGCAGAACAAGTTCTCATGAGGCAACTTGTTCCCTTATATAAATCTTAGGGTGAGTGTAGCTTAGTCTCAAGCTGGGATGCCTGCTACAGAAAGTACAGTGACTGAGCAATACATCAAACCATAAATGAATTTTAAAGGCTTTTGAGAGAGGTTCAGTAGAAAGGGTAAGCATGAAAGCACAGTAGCTAGCAGGCTTCTCAGAAGGAGCAATATTCAAAGGCTCTTTGATGAAAACCAGGTGGGTTTTTTTTTTCTTTTCATACTTGGAGTGAGATAGCATAGCAAGCTCTTCCTCTATACTTGCAAGTCAAACAAGGCAGACATGCTGCAGCAGCCAACTATGGCTCCAGGACTATAATATTTGGAATATTTGGAAAGTAGAATGTGAGACATTTTCTTTATTCAAGGAATGGTTGTAACAGGTCTAATGTGTCAGGTCACAGATTTTCAAAACCTGGCACTTGTAGGAGTCTGGTTTGTATGACTGGAAGAGATATGCAGTGCATCTAAAAATAATAAAACGAACAGAGAATTCAGCAGGCTTATGATTTGGTGTCACGACACATTCAAACTACAGGATGGTGCCACATATTGCTTTAAGACATCTGACAACTCACCAGGGATTGGATTAAGCACTTCCAGGGAAATGCTGGATACCTCTCCAAAGACATATACCTTGTTGGCAAGTTATAACCAAAGTATTTGTCTTACTCTTGGTTTTAGTGTAACTCTAAGACATTTATAAAATACTAGAATTATTTTAAAATGTTTAAAAGCATCTGGACATTCACTAAATAGTATACATAAACATAAAATATATTTTTATACATGTAAAGATTTTTTTAAATTTACTCTCTTTTATCTTTTTTTTTTTTCATAATGGATTGAGACATTTTCTTAGCCAAGTAAAGTCACCTTCTTCTTTTGTTTGCCAAAGAAAACTAAAGCACAAAATTGAAAGTTGCATTCTATTCAGTGTTCTTTTGCATGCAAAGTGTAAAGGGGGTCTTTGTAAATTTTTAAGACCATTAAATTAAGAATTAAAATGAGGCAAGAGATGCCACAGTAAATATACAAGTTTAGAAACTCTACAAAACATGCTTACAGATTTGTTGGGTCACCTGTATTCTCACAGTCAAAAGTAGAAAATGGACTATTAAACTGATGCACTGTAAAAAAAAGCACTCAATATATCTAGGGTACTCTATTTTGTAGTTTATTTGGAAGTACTCTTAGAGTTATTTCCGATGCTTTAATGGGGTATAAAAGCATAAGCCTGTCAGGGAAGCGTAGTGCAATGCCATATAATTGGTAGATGGATCAGCATTGTCAATGACTTTATTTGAACTTTATTGATTCACCTTATATAAGGTGATACTCTGGTCCACATAATGTATTTAGCTGTCAAGTTGTAGTAGCTTTCAAACAACCAGATTTCACACTAAATCTTCCTTGTGGTTTGAGGGAGAGTAAAACTGTGGTGCAAGAGGTAACTGCAATAATTACAGGGACATTAATTCATATCTAGCTGTCTCCCTACATTGCTCTGGTACCTAGACATTTTCTCAAGTAGATTTCTAGATCTTTTCAGAAAATGCCATAGATCATCCAACTCTCTCCCGATCTCATTTCCAATTAAGTGTGAGAAGTCAAGAGGTTGGTTACAGTACGTAATATACTGGTTAGTTGTTTATTATCTGTCAAGCTACATGGATGAAACAGTGATTTACAAATTGAAGCTCCACATCAAGAGGTTATAGTATGGTGAGAAAAAGACACTCATAACTGTAAGGCAACATAAAATTCAGTAATAGAGGCAAGAACAAAATTAAAATAGTGAGGATAGTTCTTTATCCAACAGATGAATTCTACTGTAAGCACTCAGCAAAGTGCACAGTACACAGCATCTGTTAAATAAAGACTAGACAATGATATTATAATGCATATCATTATTTAGTTAGTTTATGCTTATGGGATACCCAGATAGCAGAGAAAAATCAGTTGATATCAAAAGCAATATTTTTATCTATTAAAGATTTCAGAAGTGATTTCTTAGATAAAATAGTCTCTTACAGCTGTTGTACACCCTGATAAAATTATTTGTATTGAGTAAAAATGTAACAAATTATTTTCATCTGTCATTCCACTAATTTGTAAATCTATATAATCTATAGGTTTTTACAGTATTGTTAATTCTTTAGTTCATCCTGAAAAATATAAAACAGGCAAATGATAGAGGGAATATTTATTATTTAATGGATGTCCTATTTTAAAAAGCCTCGAAGATTACTTTTTTCTCCATAAACTCATGTAAGTTTATATGCACCCTACAAAATGCTAGCCACGGTTACTCTCAAACAACAAAACACTCAGAGTCTTGTTATGTTTGAGCATTATGATCCTAATTCACTCTTACAAATTTAACATTTTAAAATATTTATTAAAATTTCCTTTTGCCATTAGACTTATACCCCTTGTATATAGAAGATATGTAATGATAATTTATTCATAACATAATATCAACATGAGAAGAATAATCAACATGAGAAAAATAACTCTGTTCCACACTTACAGTGCTGTTTCCTTAGTCAAAATAAAAGTATTCTGTGGATGACCACCTGGGGTAGGCAAGGAAGTGTGCTTCTCTGAGCAATGGTTTTGTTGACTATGAAGTGTAGCTAGGTAGAGCATCCCATCCCAGGTAGTGTTAATAAGGGAATGAGACACCTTTAGTGATTAAAAAAAATATATTGACTGAACATTGATCTGCTTCTTATGATAATTATTCATCAGCAATTCTAAATGATGTCAGTGATAAAGGATTCCTCTAATTCCTGGATAGACCACTGCTAGTTTCCCAGTCTTGACATGCCATTGTCAATAGGCAAACTTACTGACTTAGTCAAACATAACCATGGATGAGAGCAGAAAAATCTGCCTCCTGTGGAAAAGAAGGAAGCTCATGCCTGCCAAGAGGAAAAAGGAGGAAACCAAGCTATGTGTGACCTGGTATTTTTCTTAATTTAGATTGTTGGCTTTTTATGGAGCAAAACAAATAGAGAAAGGGTAGGAATATTAACTTACTCAAAATCCCTAATCATGAAGGAAACCTTCAGAAGAGGGAAATCACTGAAGAAATAAATATAAAATAAAAGAACATAAAAATAGATTAAACTAAAATATGTAGCCTAAAAAGAGACAATTCACAAACATGCAGATAAGGATAGGTTTATTTATTTGGCAGAGGAATAAAAGAGGAATCTGGGATATCTGATAAAATGGCCAATGGTAAATGGAAGAATCAACACACCTATTTGATATATTAAAAATTATTAGGAAAAACAATGCAATGGGTCCTATTGCAGAAAGAAAATTGACAAGTAAATAAAGCCTCAGAATCTAGAATCTATACATTATTTTTCTCTTCTCTATTCAATAATGGGTATTAAAACTGCTAGTTGAATCCCAAAATTTGCCTCTGTTAGTGACAATCTCCATGGTCAACCATTATTTACTTTTTAGCAATGTTAAGAATGGTCTTCTTGATACAGTAATTCGTTCATTTGTTCAACAAAATTTTATTGTACACCTACCATGGTTCAAGCATTCTTCTAGGTGTTTGAGAACAAAAGAGAAAAAAATCCCTTTCTTATAAAGCATCTGTTTTGTTAAAGGAAACAAAAATAAATAAATGTCATGAATAAGAAAATTATATAATATGTACAAAATTTTATTGTATACGTACCATGTTTGAAGCATTCTTCTAGGTGTTTGAAAACAAAAGAGACAAAAATTCCTGTTTGTAAAGCATCTATCTTATTGAAAGAGACAAAAATCAATAAAAAAATGAATAAGAAAATTCCATGGTATGTTTAAAAGGGGTGGGTATTATAACATAAAAGAAAATCATACTGAATGAGAGGGATGGCACATGTTGGAGAGAGTGTGGCAAATTTTAAATAATCTCATTGAGAAAGTGACAGGTGAGCAAAGATTTTGAAGGAGATGAGAGATGTGAATGGAAAGAAATTACAGGAAGAGATAAAAAGACGGAATTATACCTAAGAAATTTGAGAAATAGCAATGAGTTCAGCATGATGAGAGCAGAGTCAGTAAGAAAGAGTGACAGCAGAGGCTATAGGAGAGGACAGACCACATAGGGGCTTCTAAAACATAGGAACTTAGCTCTCACTAAATGTGAAAAGAGAAACCCTGGGAAAACTATTGGTCTGAACACTTGAAAAGATGGAACACTCCTCTACAGTGGTTTTTTAAAGTGATTGGAGATGCAGAGTACTGAGGGTTGGAGGAAGAAATTAGTTCAGTTTTGGCCATGTTGAATTTGAGATGTCTACTAGACATCCAAGTGGAGATAGAGTAGGTGAATGGATACGTGTCTGGATTTCAGGAGAATGGTGTACCCTGGAGATTAACATTTGAGAACAAATATGCAGTGCTCATAGCATTAGAGTGGATGAGATTACCAAGTGAGTGTAGACCAGAATACAAATAGAAAAGAGAGAGAGCTCTGGACCACTCTAACATTAGTGGATCAGAGGGGGAAAACCAGAAGAGAAGAAAGAAGGAGCAATCTACAGGTCAATTAGATAACCTGAAATTTAGAGGAAGAAGGGAAGAGAGAGTGATTAATCTATGTGTCATATGCTACTGTTTTCTGTTAAGACAGGGACCAACAAATGCCTTTGTATTTATCAATATGAAGGTTATGGGTAAAATTGACAAGCCTTGTTTATAAAGTGAGATGACTAAATGTTAAAATGAATTGAGAATAGGAGAGATTTATGGTCTTAAGTATAGGCAACTCTTCCAAAAAGAATTTTGCTGTAAACGTGAGCACAAATGTGAAGAAATGATTAGAAGAAAGGTGATAATTAAGATTCTTAATGGAAAAAAAAATGACCTGTATATCCGCTAATAGAATTGATCCTGAAGAGAGTAAAGAAATGATGCTGCTGAAGAGAAAGAGTAATTCCTGGAGGACTGACCTTGAGATGACTAGAGTGGATCAGAGCAAGTACACCAATGAAAGAATTCATTTAGGATTGGAACAGAGTTCCTTCATTACTACTGTGAGAAATAACTAAGTTAATGGATACAGGTGATAATAGACAAACAAATGTAAATACAGAAATCTGTGGACATTCTTTTTGTATTGCTTTCATTCTTTAGTCAAGTAAGAAGTCAGTTCACCAGCTGAGTGTGAACAAGGGAGAAATGTGAAGTTTGAGAGAAGAGAAGGTACATAATAGTCTTATAGAAGAATAGTTGGATAACAGATATTTACTTTTATTTCCAGGCAGAATTAAGAACATAATTGACATTAATGGTAATATAATTAAAGGAAGAACTGCCACATATATGGTCTTTACATATGCAGACACTCTCCAACAGACATCTTTGTAGAGCAGGGTGAGTACTGGTGCCATATGGCAGAAATTCCCTTAATTAAGGAAAAATGTCAGGAAAATAATGGCAAATATTATAATTTGGTACATGTTTGGAAACTATGCTAGGGTCCTGGTGGTGCCGTCAGTCTCCACTTCTGTTCTTAGAACTTAGAACATTGAGGATGCACCAAGTCTTAGGCTGGGCTTTATACGTTTTTGCTTTATATAATTTTCACAGAAACATTACCAAATAAAAATAAATATGTTTATTTGTATATGAGAGAACTGGTATTTAGAGGGATTCAGTAATTTACCTAAAGTTCAAGTTTACAAGGCATGGGGACAAGATCCAAGTCCAGGCAGTTACACAGTCTCTCACTTCACAACCACTTCTCAAAGAACACAGTCACATTCTATGAGTAGCTTCTTTCAGAAACTCACTAACAATCTGGTTCATGTGATTTAATTAGTCTAAAGCCACCTAGAACTTACTTATACTAAAGTCATATTTTAGTTTCCGAATCCTATAAATATCCTGCCTACTTTGTGGAGATGTACTTCCTTCAAATCAACAGTAGTTAATCATTTACAGTTTCAAGTGTTGCTACTGAAATATCTAGGGATTATGTTCCTATTTACAGAACTACCTTAAGAACTTTACTTATATCTTCTATTGATAAATATCTTTCCAATCTGAAAATCCTGATTCTTTCTTTTCTATTTTACTGGTTTTTTTTTTTTGGTAATATTTGCTAATATCCTGGTATTTCCTAGTTTATTTCTTGTCAGTCTTTTAGCCTTCAGTTTGTTAGTTTCATCTTCAATATCTTCCTTGACTATAAATCTCTACATACCTCAGATTTCTGCTACAACTCTTGGAACTAGTGGCACACAATTTATTTTCCTGCTGACATTGCCCCTTTTCTACTTTATCACCAGTATAACTCAGCTAACTTACTCACCATCCTATGTGTGAACACTTAGCATTTATTTTAAGCAGTAATTAATGTAGTACCCACTCTCTGCCAGGTAGTGGAGATGCACAGATAAAATCACATGCTTCAAGATTACCGAACCAAAAATATTTGAACTGATGAAAGCCAAGAAACAAAAATGTCACCTTGGAATTGGAATTACTGGCAGTTATATACTAAACTCCTCGTCTCAGGTCAAAACCAATGAACAAACAAACCCAACAATTTATAGTCAGTATCATTTTAGAGGTGGATATGAAATATGTATATGATAAGTCTATACAAAAAGTTTTTAGTTTCATTATTAACTGCTTCTTTAGGTGGACACAAGAACAGCTTAAATTAATGGTATTTAAAAATGTGTGCCTTATTATTTGAACTAAAGTCAGTGTGGTGAGATGCACATGTTATAAGAAGCACCTGGGAGCTGAGACTCACTAAACAAAGGACAAATTTATGCCTTGTCTTTTATATATATTTGGATATAGCTCGTCATCTAGAATAATAGGCAGAATAATATGCATTTTATACATCATTGCAACTATATTTTTATATTTATTAATTCATTTATTTTCACCAAGAGCCAAACAAAATATGACTACATTAAATGCACATATGATGTACTGTACTGTAATAGTCAATCTTTGGGCACTTATGAAACTCAAGTAGACAGAAGTCTTGGACCTCAGTTGCCCTTAACAGTCAAAAATACAAACTTTGTTAGATGTTTGAATTTGTTTAACTTTGGTGTCAGAATGATGATAACCAACTTAATTGCTTCATAAGACTTTTGTGGAAACATAAACTTCGAAGTGCTCTGCAATTGCAAAAATATTATCTTGCTCTCCTTCTATAGGTGTAATATTTTGCTATAGGTGTAAGCAGTTTTTTCCTTGCTTTTGTGCGTAAGTGTGAGGAATGTTATGAAAGGCACAGAGCTCATTCTTGCAGACACAGCAAAATAACAGGGTCCTGTCAGTCGGAGTGGGAGTAAAATATCGTCTCCTGTTTAAAAGTTAATTATGTTTGAATATATGGTTTTGGAGTTACCAGGAGAGTTTAATCAGCCAGTTTAACCATTTCTTAATTTCAGTAAACTTCTTACCGTTGATATTACTCTTTTGTAGAAAAGCACAGGCATGTCAATAAAAAACAGCTCCACAGTCATGATTCCCATGAAATGCTTGCTGTCACTCCAATTGCATAATCAAGTATTGTATGTGGGTGTGTGTGTGTTTGTAATTATTACTTCAGTGACAAATTCATCTTCCAAGAAAAATGATAGCATAAATATTTGGTTGAAATTAGACATCAGTCTTTTTTAGCACGTCAGTTATAAAGTGCAGAAGGCAAATTGTGTGACTTTTCCAAAACAAAGTCAGTTTTCAATGAAGCTCTCCACCTCAGTATTCATTTACTTGGAATACAACAAGATGTTTTTACCACAAGTAATGTTTCCTTTTGGAAAATGATGCCATGGGATATAAGACAAAAGTGCTAATTAAACTCACCTGATAACTTACAAAGTAAGCATAATTTTTTTTCTGCAATTTTCTCCTATTTTTAAGCTTTTTCTATGATAATTCTTAGATCCTTTCAACTTTTTTCCACTCAGAGAATGGTCTAGAATTTATTCATATTAAGTTTTAAGTGACTGAAAGGCTACATTTATTATTCTTATTGAATTACATTAAGCTCAAAGTATAAAGTTAAAGAAATGAATATCTACAGCTCAACTTTTAAGGCACAACAAGTAGAATTATTATATAATGAGCTAAACAGAAGACTAATCCTTGTCAACTGACTGAAGCTTGCCAATTCTAATCTACTAGAGGGACTATTTATTATGGCAGATATACACAGCAAGCCAGTAACATTTGATGATTGCACAAGTTTGCAGATATGAATATTTTGAAGTAAAAATAATTGGGTAAATAATAGAATGCACAACCTATATCACATCAACCAGAAATTTTTTCTTTAATGTGTTAAGTGAAGAATATGGTTTTCAGAAAAATCAATGGAAAGTAATTTATTATACTTGGCTAATTTTAGTGTCAAAATATTTATTGCCCTTAACCAGGCTCATTTTACAGATTTTCTTCTCACTGTTTCTATTCTGACTGCCTACATGGGTGCTAATTTGCATCAATTTTGCTGGTAATATTTTTCTTCTCTTGAGACTGAGTACAGATGTTCACTAGAAACAGAAATAAGATCACCCCTTGATTTCTGTGGACCAGTGGGCTGTGGTAATTGATTTTAGTCATAGCAAATCCAAGCTAGTTTAGAACTCCGTAACTGACTGTATATCCTATTAGTGATGCCATTAACCATCAAGCTTGCCTAAGGTGACAAGGAAAACAACTCAATAGCACCAAACTCAGCCACCGTGGAAAATAAACTCACCTACTGTGGAGTGACAGGACTCACTTGGGAACTGGGCTTCTCGAACTGAATATATTTTCAAGAAGCTCTTTTTGAGCACTTAATGAAATAGAGTTTTCTTATGACTTTCATTTAAAAATACATTATAAAAGCCATTTGGCTCTCCTTCGCTGTTGCCAAGTTTTGAATGCCTGATTTCCAGACCCACAGCAGAGCTATAACTAATTTAATATATTTGGAAGATGCATTTTCATTTCTGTTTGTAGCAGTAAGTATCCGGGTTTGAAACTTGTTCATCACAGAAGACGTGCAGTATTAGCACCTCAATATACTGCAAACTGAAGCATCTAACAAAATGTTGGTGTCTGCTAAGATAGAAAAAGGTTATGTTTAATGTAAAAATGTAACTTTAAATTCTATGGGGGAAATAAATGAATAACTTTGAAAAATTTCTAGCTGCCACTAAAAAAATCTCTACCTGAGTGCATTTCCATCAAATCTAATAAATCACCACCTGCAATGATCTCCCTGAAAATCCCCGTGTAAATATTCAATTTTTCCAGAAATCCACCATCTATTCTAGGACTTTGGGAACCTTTTAATTCATTCTTTGTCTAACTCCTCATATCAATTATTGAACAGCAACATTTCTGCCTTTAAAATGTCCAATTTGTTTCATTTTCTGTGACTCTCTTCATTTTCACTTCACTCTTGTATTACAGCAGCAAGCTTGTGATTGGATTACTTTCCTTTAGTCCAGTGGTTCCCCACCTTGGTTTAGCCAAGGAAAATTTAAAAATACCAATACCTGGATTTCATTTAAAAAGATTCTGATTTGATTGATCTGTGGAGCAGCCTATACTGAGGGTTTTTAAGATTTCCCACATGAGATGAATAGTCAGCCCGGGTTAAGAACCACTCAATCGAGTCTTTCGTTGGTATCGCCATTAGAATATTATTGCATCAGGACTCTCACTTGCTAAGGGACCAACAGTGGTTTTTTATTTGCAAATAGTTTTTATGAGCACCTCCAGCTGTGTTTTAAGGACCTAACCTTATTTTCAACTATGTCTCCTATGTTTGCTATCTTTCAGCTAGAACTATGAACATGAATATTCTTAGCAGTGTTACTTATATGTTGAATCTGGGCTGACTGAAACACCGAAAAGAGCCCAAATATCCTTCAACAGAAGAGAGGTCAAACAAACTGTGCTAGATCCATACAATGTAATACTACTCAGCAATAAAAAGGAGCAAACTATTCATACATGTAGTGATTGGATGAATTATCAAGAAGTTATACTGAGTGAAAATACAGTCAAAAATTGTCTCTTTCTGCAGAAAATGGATAGTGAGGCAGAATATGAAAGAGAAAAAAAAATCAAAGATTCCTTTTTTTAGTCTCCACTTTCATGAAAGACATTTGACACCTAAGTCATTAATCATCTTTTGGCTTTCAAGAGGTTATTTGAGACCAAGAGGTTTATGCATAGACCAAAAGCACAGATATAGAAAGGTCAGGCAGCAAGAATTAGCAGGTGCTTCCTATTGAATGGAGCCTGGGAGTAGATGGAGACTCAAAGAAACACTTTATTTCTTTATGAAGCATATTTAACAGAATAAATCATTCATTTGCTCTGAAATTTACAATGATTGTATCTACTAAAAATAATTATAAAAAACACAGTCGCTTGTTCCCCTAGATTGTACTACTTTCCTGAGTTAGCAAGGCTAATGCATTTGAGGATCAGTTACAAAAAAGCAATCTTAAAAATAAATTTGTTTATCATCTACCTGCTTAGTCTATGCTAAGAACAGCAACACATGAAAAAGACATGACTCATCTACAAAAAAGAGAGGAAAAGATAGTCTAATTTAAAAATAATATATTTAATATCAACTATAGTGTTTTATACCTGTAATCACATTTCAAAACTTCAACTCGGAAGTATTGTTCTGTGAGATAATCCTCATTAATTCATTCACATTTATGTAGTTTGAGACTGTCTTCACAGTGCAACTTGCTACGTAATCAGTTAAACAGATAGTAAAAGTTTTTTATTAATCTGCTCGATTGAATAGGCATATTCATCACAATAATCAAGCCATTTAAAGTCATTGCTTCACTCTTTGTTCTTTTCTAACAAATCTTGTAATTTTTATATACAACGTACTGTATAGACTTTTTTCTTGGTGAATGTCCTAAAGTCATTTCAAATATTTACATGTCATGTACTCAATCAGATGTTAAATTCGTCAATGTAAATGCTCTTCATGCAATCCTACCTCCTGTCTCCCCCAACCACACCCCACACCCACACACATACCCCTAAAAGCACTCTGGGCACAGTAAGTACACAATAAATGCTAAAAGCCTGATTTAACAACTTATATAAACAAATAACTGTAGTATGTTTATATAGTCACATAAACAAACTACTTTCATGTGACTGTACCTCTGGGCCTGGTATTAACTCATCCCAACCAGAGTAATGGTTGAATAAAAAAGTATCTCAAAGGCCTTTAAATGTTGAGCTGCAATCCACACAGCCAGACTTTTGCATAGGCAGTTTTATGAAAGGTCTTATATGCCGTTACATTTCCAAGACAATAACTTGATCCATAAACTACACTGACCCTATGGACCTATCCAGATTATCAGGTTCACTTTAGAAAAAAGCTGTCATCCATAAATTCATATGCATAGTTATGTCGATTTGAAAATATAGCTCCTCCATTTTGAACACTGTCTCTAAAATAAAAATTCAACATCATTCTTTTAATTCTCTCTGACAGTGTTTGTTTATATTTCAAACACTCTTACTGACTCAGTTCTGGCTTTGATATTGCTCTCAACTGTATTCCCAGGATTTGATCTGTAATAGAAAGTCACAGTGTAGGTAGCACAATAAAGAGTTAATCCACAGTCACCAGCATACAATCTTTTAGGCTTGTGTTAATATGCATATCATTCAGGATATATGTCTTCAAGGCTGTTATTTAGAAGTAAGACCATTTTGAATGTCATACAGTGGCTTGTACGCAGCATGACTGTAATAGAGAATTGGAACACCAAATGAAATATACTGTTTATGTCTGAAGCTTCATATTATTAATGCAAAGGGTGTCTACCAATCCCTGAAAAAAATGGGCATTTTTTTTTGCAGCTGGTTGAGTTAAAAAGTAGTCATTAGAATTGACAAATATTTATAAGATTTTTTTTTGTTTTGACTACAAAGAAAAAAATGGATCAGCTTGACAATGATGGAATGCAAAGGAGTCGAGGCAAATGTACTTGCAAGGCAGAAAAATAAATCCTAGAGATTTAAATAAATGACATAGAAAAAGCAAACAGCTTGAAAGTTCCTGGTTAGGTTTGGTCACAGTATTAAAAAAGAAAAATCAAAATTCTGTTTACTCTTTTCCTCTTTAGAGAACAAGTTTAAACCATCATTCTCAGCAAACTGACACAAGAACACAAAATCAAACACCGCATGTTCTCACTCATAGGCGGGTGATGAACAATAAGAACACATGGACATAGGGAGGGGAGCACTACACACAGGGGTCTGTTGGGGGGGAAATCGGGGAGGGACAGTGGGAGGTGAGGAGGTGGGGAGAGATAGCATGGGAAGAAATGCCAGATATAGGTGAAGGGCAGGAAAGCAGCAAATCACACTGCGACGTGTGTACCTATGCAACAATCTTGCATGTTCTTCACATGTACCCCAAAACCTAAAATACAATAAAAATTTAAAAAAAAAAAAAAAGGATGCAGACATGTTACACCAAAAAAAAAAATTTTTCAATAAAATACTGGCAAACCGATTGCAACAGCACATCAAGAAGCTTATCCAACATGATCAAGTAGGCTTAATTCCAGGGAAGCAAGGCTGGTTCAATGTACGCAAGTCTATAAACGTAATCCACCACATAAACAGAACCAAAGACAAAAACCACATGATTATCTCAACAGATGCAGAGAAGGCCTTTGACAAAATTCAACAGCCCTTTATTCTAAAAACTCTCAATAAACTAGGTATCGAAGGAACATATCTCAAAACAATAAAAGCTATTTACGACAAACCTACAGCCAACATCACACTGAATGGGCAAAAACTGTAAGCATTCTCTTTGATATCTGGCACTAGACAAGGATGCCCTCTCTCATCACTCCTATTCAATATAGTATTCAAAGTTCTAGCCAGAGCAATGAGATAAGAAAAAAAAATAAAGGGTATTCAATTAGGAAAAGAGGAAGTCAAATTGTCTCTATTTGCAGATGACATGATTGTGTATTTAGAAGACCCTATTATCTCAGCCCAAAATCTCCTTAAACTGATAAGCAACTTCAGTAAAGTCTCAAGATACAAAATCAATGTGCAGAAATCACAAGCATTTCTATACACCAATAACAGACTAACAGAGAGCCAAATCATGAGCAAACTCCCATTCACAATTGCTACAAAGAGAATAAAATACCAAGGATTACAACTGAAAAAGTATGTAAAGGACATCTTCAAGGAAAACTACAAACCACTGCTCAAGGAAATAAGAGAAGACACAAACAGATGGAAAAACATTCCATGCTCATGGTTAAGAAGAATCAATATCGTAAAAATGGCCATACTGCCCAGAGTAATTTATAGATTCAATGCTATTCCCATCAAGCTACCAATGACCTTCTTCACAGAACTGGAAGAAACCACCTTAAACTTCATATGGAACCAAAAGAGAGCCTGCATAGCCAACACAATCCTAAGCAAAAAGAACAAAGCCAGGGGCATCATGCTACCTGATTTCAAACTATACTCCAAGGCTACAGTAATCAAAACAGCATGGTACTGGTACCAAAACAGAGATATAGACCAATGGAACAGAACAGAGGCCCTGGAGGCAAAGCCAAACATCTGCAACCATCTGATCTTTGACAAACCTGACAAAAACAAGCAATGGGGAAAGGATTCCCTGTTTAATAAATGGTGTTGGGGAAGCTGGCTGGCAGTGTGCAGAAAGCAGAAACTGGACCCCTTCCTGACACCTTACACTAAAATTAACTCCAGATGGATTAAAGACTTAAACATAAGACTTAATACCATAAAAACCCTAGAAGAAAATCTAGGCAAAACCATTCAGGACATAGGCATAGGCAAGGACTTCACGACTAAAACACCAAAAGTAGTGGCAGCAAAAGACAAAATAGACAAATGGGATCTAATTAAACTCCAGAGCTTCTGTACAG
This sequence comes from Cacajao melanocephalus, assembly GCA_963573385.1. Taxonomy (NCBI): domain Eukaryota; kingdom Metazoa; phylum Chordata; class Mammalia; order Primates; family Pitheciidae; genus Cacajao; species Cacajao melanocephalus. The sequence continues at coordinate 61,940 of CAUYLG010058809.1, forward strand.
CAAAAGAAACAATCATTAGAGTGAACCAGCAACCAACAGAATGGGAAAAAATTTTTGCAATTTACCCATCTGACAAAGGGCTAATATCCAGAATCTACAAAGAACTAAAAGAGATTCACAAGAAAAAAACAAACAAACCCATCCAAAAATGGGCAAAGGATATGAACACTTTTCAAAAGAAGACATATATGAGGCCAACAAACATGAAAAAATGCTCATCATCACTGATTATTAGAGAAATGCAAATCAAAACCACATTGAGATAACCATCACACACCAGTTAGAATGGTGATCATTAAAAAATCTGGAGACAACAGATGCTGGAGATGATGTGGAAAAATAGGAACACTTTTATACTGTTGATGGGAGTATAAACTAGTTCAACCATTGTGGAAGACAGTGTGGCGCTTCCTCAAGGACCTAGAAATAGAAATTCCACTTGACCCAGCAACCCCATTACTGGGTATATACCCAAAGTATTATAAATCATTCTATTATAAAGACACATGCACACATATGTTCTTAGCAGCACTATTTACAATAGCAAAGATGTGGAATCAACCCAAATGCCCATCAATGATAGACTGGACAAGGAAAATGTGGCACATATATACCATGGAATAGTATACAGCCATAAAAAATGATGAGTTTGTGTCCTTTGTAGGGACATGGATGAATCTGGAAACCATCATTCTCAGCAAACTGACACAAGAACAGAAAATCAAACACCGCATGTTCTCACTCATAAGTGAGTCTTAAACAATGAGAACACAGGGATGGGAGCATCACACACTGGGGTATGTTGGGAGGGACTTGGGGAAGGACAGCGGGGGGTGGAGAGGTTGGGGAGAGATAATATGGGGAGAAATGACAGATATAGGTGACAGGGGTAGGGAGGCAGCAAACCACTTTGTCATGTATGTACCTATGCAACAATCCTGCATGTTCTGCACATGTACCCCAGGACCTAAAGTACAGTTTTAAAAAATACCCTTTTTGTTTTAGCTTCTCAATCTTGAAAGATGAAAATTGGAGGCATTAATACCACTCTCTGTCATTTTTATACTGGATTTATTTGGTTTCATTAAGGAATTGATAAGTCATAACATCAGACTCACTAACAGATTCTATATATTTTTGTCATTCTGCAGGTAGTGAGACCATTTGATGCACAGTGGGTGGCTGGATACAAGCATTTGGTACCCTTGAGAGGATACAGTGCCTGAGGGAGACAAAAGTGATGCCTATCGGGAGGATAATAACAAGACACTGAAATATGCCCCTTAACCAAAGCTACCACTGACCAAACCAACTAAAATCAAATCAAAGAAGAGCCAGAAGAGGAACCGGTTTTAACCAAGGAGTCTATTTGTTGATATTTTGTAACTGAGTTTCTACAATACCAAATATACTTATCCATGTGCAGCAGGAGGTATTAGCTGTCACACACACTTTTCCCTGTTCAGCCAACAGATAGTCCACAGCAATCCTGTTATCTAGAAACAAAAACAAAAACAAAACATTTACCAAGAAAGTTTAGAAAATTTGCTGGGTGACTATGACTTTTGCAGAAGAGTCAGCTATAGTAGCAACTGTCTGAGACAGTTCCCTAATGATTACCTCATTTACATTTTTACGAAGTTAGGGAAAAAGCATTCTACCAAGAGATTCCTCTTTAAAGAGATTTATACCCACTGGTAGATTTCTCTTTATTCTATAGTGCAAATTAAGAGGTGTAGACCAATATTCAGTTTTTAGTTTGCTATGAAGTAAAGTGATAACATTAGAATCCCTAATCCACAAAGTCTTCTTATTTTCCATTTACTGAGATATGGAGTTTCCTGTGAGTATAATTCACCATTATATTCTCTACAGATCAAAACAAATTCTGGAGGGGCACAATAGACAGTTCTCTGTGGGATGCCTTGTGATTTAGGAGTCACCTGTAGGGAAGAACTAATAGTATTTATCCATGTCTCCACTACAGAATCTTTGCAAGACTGAAGGCTAATAATGATTAGGAGATTAAGGTTATTAATTTGTCTGTAAAATTTCAAATTATTTTTTCTTTGGTTTTCTTATTCAGTTTCTGGCATAATTTAACTATAGAACTGTCACCATAGGTTTTACTTACTGTTAGACTTAAACAACTAATTTAAACATGTGGTTCTTAAAGTCTAACCTACAGCAAGGACCAGAGGTGCAGTTTGAACAAGTAGTTGCACATAAAATGTCCGTGTAATTTATTATATGGTAAAGCAGAAACACTTTAAGATCATATGGAGATTTTAGTTTAGGATAACATATGTGATATTCAGTTACGTTTACTGCAGAAGCTATCCACTTCAAATTATCAATGATCACGTAATTTTGCCATGCATAAACAGAAAAGAAACACAACAAAAATAGAAAAAGGGACACAAGTTTCACAGTGACAGAGGAGAGAAACCTTGATCTGATCTTGGGACAGCTGTACTTGTCTAGGCTGTCAAATAATTTTACCATGAGGTCTTTAATGACTGTGCAATTTGAAGAGTCTGGAGAGGCCCTCTTGAGTTGAGACCCAAGGCTTGAGGCCCTGGAGGTAGTGAGAAGAACTTGGTATGGTCCCTTCCAAAGGAGTTCAAGGACAATCTTTCTCTGATATAGTCTCTAAAATATCCAATATCTGGGTTATACATCAGGAAACGCCTGGCAGTCATCAGTTGACAGTTTATGAAAGGCTTATTTTACCTGGTAAAAATATACTTTGACATAGTGCTTTAAAACTTTGCAGTATTGAGTCACATCAGAGTTTATAAGAACAGGAAATGTATGACTTTCTATCATATAGAAGGCATTAGAGTTCTTCTGGGAACTGTTTAATAAGTTCCAGGAACAGTTTAATAAGGAGCAAATTTGTGTTTTGCAGTGGAGGTGAATCTGACTGCCTTTAAGGCCAAAGAATACCATTGGTCAAGGCAATCCAGGTTTTTGGCTAGCTTTACCAATTTCTTGGTCTTAAAATACCATCTGTCCTTTCAACCTTATCAGAAGATTGAGGATGGTAGCGATAATGATAATGGTGTTGTGTTTGTAATTCCTTATTTAACTTCTTTGAAACTTGTTGAGAGAAATGACCACCCTAACACAAGGGTGTAGCCCAAGAAGGGTGAGCCGAGGCAGTTTAGGGTGCTGCCTCACCCAGGAAGCGCAATCCCCAGAGGACTCCCCTCCCTACCCAACAGAGGCCATCGGGGGCTTTTCCATCAACTCTAGCATTCCGGTTCAGATCCTGTGCTTCTCCTGCAGTTTTTACCACCCACAGACCAGGAGATTAACAGGCCAAAAAGTGCCACAAGTTTCTAGCATGGCTGTTTCAGCTGGCGCCACAGGTTTGATCCCTTTATTTCCTTTATTACGCATTGGGACCATACCAGAACTTGGTATGGTCCCTTCCAAAGGAGTTCAAGGACAATCTTTCTCTGATATAGTCTCTAAAATATCCAATATCTGGGTTATACATCAGGAAACGCCTGGCAGTCATCAGTTGACAGTTTATGAAAGGCTTATTTTAGAGATTCCTCCCAATGTGTAATAAAGGAAACATATTTTTCTAATAAACAAGTTAGTTACTGTTATAGCATCAGCCTTCTTGCCTGGAAAAATTTTATCTGACCAAATAACATACAGACAATTACAAGAACATATTGATATTCCATAGAGGGTATCATTGAATGAAATCTTTTTGTAAATATTCAAATGGTCCAGCAAGTGGCAGAAATGTATCATCTGAGGTTTTTATTGTCTTACCCAAATTATGGGTTTGACAAACAAAACATCAGTTATAAACTATTTTACCTATTTTAGAACAGTCATCCCACCAATATGTTTCACAGTTTACCTTGTTGTATCTATTTCATGATGAGTTGCGAAGTACAGAGCTTTTAACAATGGAAGCTTTAAGTACTCAGGAAGAGATAGGCAGATAGCTGTGCCCTATGCGAGTACATGCTTAACGTTATGTTTACATCTTTTAAAATATTAGTTCTATTTCTCCAATTCAGGTGCAACATACTATTTACTAAATAGGTTATCAAAAATTGACATGGATCAGTCTTACGATATTCATTGAAATTGTTTATCTCAACTATTTTAGTACTAGCTGAAAGCATGAAACTATACTAAGGCAATTTCCTTGGTATTCAGTTAATTAATGTTCTGTTTGATATTGGCTTAGCAGTTTGATGAATCAGTTTCTTCATTAAAGTTGTAGAAATTCTTAGCTAGTCCAATGTTATAATCTTAAAGTTATGGGAAATTTGTACTTGCCAGAGTTATTTCCATTCATCTACTAAAAGGGAAAACATTTTAGGATTGTAGTTGCTTGCAAATGCTTTCAGGAAAGTCTCAGAGTAAAACATTTAATTGTCTGTGGATGATAAAACACTCAGAATGACCATGGTTAAAAATCTACTTTTGTCGTTTCAAGCTCCTGACTGGTGGAATAGATAGGAATAGTAGGCATACCATCACTAAATGTTTTGCATTTATCATCCTTAACTTGGGCAAGATTCTCAGGGTTTTCAGTCGATGCTATCCTTTTTCCTACTTCTCACTTTATTTTGTGAAAAGTTTCATCTTTTCTTCCCCCAGATGTTGGAAGCCGCAGCTCTCTCTACCTCCCTGCGGACTTCAAGATTAACAGGCAGTGCTGTTAGTTCTGCTTTCAGTGTTCTATTTCTGTGCTGTACCTGGTTATTTTTTTCTTTAAGCTACTTAACAAAATATTTTTAATTGTTGCTATGAGATTTTAAGGGAAGTGAAATTTCTCAAAACAAGCGCTTACATTCTTAAAATCAATTCTTTTTGTCTGTATTGCTGAAATCAGACTCTGAAGATTGATCAACGACTTCCTAATTTTAATCACTAAAGATACCTGTTAGTCATTCTGCCTGATTGCCTTGTAGCGTTTGATACTCAGCACTCCTGGAATGCTGACTTTTTTGGACATGCTAACTTTTTCCTCCCCAGATTCCAATTCACTTCCTGAGCCTAACGTTAAGGACTCCCCAAGCTTTAGTCTTCAGGCAATTCCCTGTAGCGTCAATTATTAGGAAACCAAGTCCCCTCTCAAGACTTTAATCACTATCTCTGAGCATATGGTACCCTAGTGTTTCCACAAACCCAGTCTCCACTGCTATCTATCCAATTGCCTATCAGGCATTTTCACCTGTGGTGATTTAATTTTAATGTCTAAAATTAAAGGTATATTTTCCAAAAAAAGAAAAAAGAAATCTAACACCCTTGCAATATCTCTATTCCTTTTTAAGAACACTGCCATTTTCTTATATTAATATTTAAGCTTTAATTAGCAGTACAGCTTTTTTTTAAGGTAAGTTTTAGGAACAGTACTCTCTCTTTGACTAGTATCTAGAATTCCATCTTAAATACTGCCATGTGTCTTCTACATTGCTGGCAAATATGGAACTTAAAAAATGCTCTGTGCTCTATATTATTATTAAGCTAGTCATGATTTTATGTTAATTATTTCTCCACAACATCACTTATATCTGTCTTTTCTCCCCACTACCACCATTTTCAATGTAAAAGTTAATTCCACAACATTGTGAGAATGTATGTTTAGACTTTATTTCTTAATCTCAAATCTTTCCTATTGCCAATGTCAAATTAATCTTCCAAACACAAAATACATCATGTCTGTGGTCCAATACTATTCCCTTTTCTTAATATGGTATTTTATACATTTTAGAATCCTGAAATAATATTTTCCTTTCTTATAGGCAAAGCATATGTGTAATCACCATTTATAGCAGGTAGGACTAATGGTCAGAAATAGACTCATTTGCACAAAGTCATACAGCAAGTAGTGACTGCACCAGATCTTGACACAATTGAAAACTTGACCCTAGTTTAACTTTGTAGAAACTTTTATTATACAGGCTTTTAAGGAGGCATACTTCAGTGTATGATGTCACATATTTTATAAACATTAAAATATTAAGAACCAGGTAACAGTTTAGGCCGTTTAAACAAATATTTGACATTGCTTTTTCAGGTTAAGTGAGAATAAACTTGTCTCAATATTTCTAAACATATGCAAAGCTTTAAAAGGAAACAGTCCTTTTAATATTACTTAAATAAAAATAGTTTCTTATCTATATAATGCTTGGAAAATAATAGTATAGGTAAAAGTGTAAGTACAGCCTATATAGCCTGAAGGTCATTTAATACAGTATTTTTCCTTTACCATTGTTCGCTCTTTAATGTTTATTCTCTTGGTATGCAGGAAATATATGCACATATGTACATAAGAACTACAGTTATGATTATTCACATTAGAGGAAAATATTTACTTCTAGCTGATTTCTTGCACAGTTATTTTAAGTTTTGGTATTGGCAGTTTCTTTAAAATATGAATTTAGTAATGAAAAATCAAATCATAAACATTTTACCATACTTATATTGTTTCAATTTTTAGACTTTATGTATAAAGTATTAAATTCATATTTAAATATAGAAAACTTTTAAAAAATACAAAAACTTCTCAGACTTACACTTTCATTTTCTATTTAAAAGATTTTTGGCTGGGCACAGTGGCTCAGGCCTGTAATCTCAGCACTTTGGGAGGCCGAGGTGGGCAGATCACCTGAGGTCAGGAGTTCGAGACCAGCCTGATCAACATGGCAAAACCCCATCTCTACTAAAAATACAGAAAATTAGCCGAGCGTGGTGGTGGGTGCCTGTAATCCCAGCTATTTGGGAGGCTGAGGTAGGAGAATTGCTTGAACGGAGGAGGCAGAGGTTGCAGTGAGCCAAGATTACTCTCTGGCACTCGAGCCTTGGTGACAGAGTGAGACTCTGTCTCAAAGTAAATGAATAAATAAAAGTTCTTCAAATTGCTACATTTAAGACTGGGAAAAAAGTTTATTTGTTATGTGGATATTTTTGTGCTTTTTGGACCAAGATTATATTGTACATATTTATATATAGAATACATAGTTTCTCAGTATCCCACATGTATCCATGCTTTGAATTTCTAAAAAATAATCTTACAGCAATTATTAAAGCATGATGTACCTTATTTAGGAAAGGGTTTTACAAATTCACATTATGATTGTATTATTTTCCTGAGAAATTTTTTGTAGAGATTTATCTCGATCACCTATTCTTTCTATTTCCCTTTTTAAATCTATCTCAATATGTCACAATCTATGTGTCTTCATTAGATTTTCCTTCAGGTTAAGTGTCCCTTATCTTAAATGCTTGGAACCAGAAGTGTTTTAGATGTCAGATTTTTTTTTAAATTTTAGAACATTTGCATGTACATAATGAGATATCTTGGGGATGAGGTTCAAGTCTAAACATGAAATTCATCTATGATTTATATATGCTTTATAAACATAGCATTAAGTTCATTTAATACAGTATTTTTAGTAATTTTTTTTACATGAAACACAATTTGACTGTGACATAGCACGAGGTCAGGTGTGGAATTTTCCACTCGTGGCATCATGTCTTAACTCAAAAAATTTTGGATTTTGGAGCCTATAAGATTTCAGATTTTCAAACTATAGATGCTCAATTTGTTTTTTATTTCTACTGATTTAAAACGGGTGCATAAGAGAGATCAGAAATGACGATCTTATCTCAACAAAATGAAGATTTAAAGTTCCATGTACAAGCAGGGGGATTCTCTCCAGAACATTGCATAGCTCAGAGATGTTATCTTCCTAACTTATTGATTCTTCAATGTATTTCAAGATGAAATCCATCAAAACTTTTTCCAGTGATTATATTCATATGACTAAATTTAAGAATTACTTTTCATTTGATTTGCTCTTTTTTCAGTGATTGTTCTTGAAACACCCTCTATGCCAGGCAGAATGATGGCCCACCAAATATGTCAAATTTCTAATCACTACCATCTTTGAGTAAAGGGAATTGATGATATGAATGGTATTAAGACTGCTGATCATCTGTCTTTGATATAGTGGGATTATTTTGGACTACCTGGATGGGTCTGATGTGATCACAGGTGTCTTTAAACGTGGAGAGTGAAGGCAGAGTCAGCGAGAAGCAGCATGAGAAAGGATTGACTGACATAGCTGGCTTTGAAGATGGAGGAACGAGACATGAGCCAAGGAATGTAGGCAGCCTGCCTCTGGAAACTGGAAAAGAAACAGTTTATCCACCAGAGACTCCAGATCAAACACAGCACTGCTGACACCTTTTTAGCCCAGTGAGAACCTTCTGGATTTCTGACCACTAGAATTATAAGATAACAAATCTCTTCTGCATTAAGTCACCATATGCTTGATACTATGTTATAATGCCAATGGAATATTAATATATTCTTGTTCTTAATGTAGCAAATATCAAACACTCCAGGTTTCTTCCTATATCCATGACTGGATTTTAAAATTTCCTTTGATGGATTCTCCTTGTTGTCTTGATCATTTGACATCAAAGTGCCTCTGGGATTTTTCCTAGGTTTATTTTGTTCTTCTTTATACTCACTCTTTCCACATTTGAATGGCCCAAAAGTCTTTGTCCCTGTGCAGATCATAGGTGTGTCTGAGCTCTTGTAATCATCGTTTACATGAAAGTATTTTCTGTACTTTGTAGAGCTGTCATTAATTTATTCCCATTGTTTACAGTATTTTTATTATTTGGAAATTTGACTATTACTTAGATATTCTACTTTGAATGGACTACTAACAATCAATCTTGTTTGCATGTTTTGGTGCATAAATACATTTATTTTTGCTGAATTTATGTCTAGTGATGAGATTGTTGCATCGTTTGTTATTGACCATCCATTTTTCAAAGTGTTGGCACAAAATTATAGACATGCTAGCTGTGTATTAGTATTTAATTTCATAAGCATCCTTGCCAACACAGTATGTGATCAATCTTTATATGTATTTTCCACTCTGGTTATATACATAATGATGTTACATTCCTTTTTAATTCACCCCTCTGTGATGCAATGAAGATGAGGACATTTTCATATATTTACAAGCAATTTATTCTTGTTTTTGAACTGCCTCTCCAAGTATTTTGATTAATAATGTTCTATTCTGAACTGATTTTAATTCATCCTTTATGCATTTTGGATATGTGCATTTTATCAGTTTACAGATGGCAAGTATCTTCTTTCATTCTGTGGCTTCCCTTTTTACTATCACATGCGTGCCTTTTGATGAGCATGATGTGTTGTATATATTCTGTTTGCCCTTTCCAATTGGCTTTGAACCCTTTCTTACTTTCTTCACTGCACTAGGAGCTGGACTTTTATGGGTGCCATCAGCAAACTTCTATAATCTTTGGTTTCTTATTAGGCTTCAGCAATGGGAAACCCAGGGAACTAGGGAAGGAGAGAATTGATATTAGGATATCCATTGCCTTGACTTCCTCCATGCAATGAATTCAGTTGTCCTGGTTGTCGTACCCACCGACAATTTCTCTTCTTAAGGCAGATGCATCTCTACGTGTCTTTCCCTTAAGCCTCTGGTGTCTCATACCTCAGTTAATCTCTTCAGGCCTTCCAATTGGTAATGGCTTCACCAAGACGGAGCCCTAAGATTGTGCACTACCCTTGTGGTTACAAAGGCAGTAACCACATGGTCTATATAGCTAACTCCATGGTCTCATCTTAAATAAATCTCCTTCATTTACTTCTTTGAGTGCATATGCTCACATTTATTTTATTTTCATGAATTAGAAAACAAACGGCAAGTATATGTGTGTGTGTATATATATATATATGTATACACATATGCATATAATATATATGTATATGTCAGGCATTATTTTAATTTTTGCTTCAAATATTAAACATAACATATTAAATGAAGAGAAGGAAAGCCTATTGTACTTAGTCATATGTATATGTTTTTTCTATTCTTTTATTTTAATTTTTTTCTTTTATTGTTTCTTTTCTGTTTAGAAAACACCGTTTCAGCCTTTTAGAGAAGGTTCACCAACAATGCTATTTTTAGTTTTCCTTCATCCCACAAAATCTTGATTCTTTTTTCTTTTTTTAATTTTGAAGAATGTTTCTTCCACTGGGTATAGGATTCTGGCTTCTTTCTTTTCAGTGCTTGAAAATTATTTTATAAGTTTCTTCTAGAAGTCTAATTTCTTGTTTAAAAATCCACAGTCATATGATTTTCTCTTGTATGTAATATGCCATTTCTCTCTGGCTGCTTCTAAGATTTTTTTTTTTGTCTTTGATTTCCAGAAATTTGACTTCAATATATCTTACTGTAGGTTTGTTTGGGATTTTCCTCTAGGATTCATGCAGCCACATGAATCTTCATGTTTATGTCACTTGTCAAATTTGTGGAGTTTTCAGCCATCATTTTATTGTCATTTTTCATTCTTGTCGTCCTTCCCCTCTCCTTCTGTGACTCCAAACACACAAAGGTTACATCTTCAGTTACAGTTCTATAAAGGCCTGTTGCTCTGTCTGTATATTTGTTAATTTATTTTGAAGTGTATGTTCTCTCTGTTGTTCAGATGGGTTAATATCTATTGCTCCATCTTTCAGTTCATTGAGTCTTTCCTCGGTCTCATTATGTTCCTGAACCCACCTCTCAAGCTTCTCATTTTGATTATTGTATTTTTTTCTTTTTCTTTTAATTTAACTTGTATTTTAAGTTCGGGAGATACAGGTGCAGTAGGACCATTTTCATGATATTTATTCTTCCTATCCATGTTATCCTATCCTGATACTGATTCTGTTATCCTATCCAATGTCGACTCTTCCTATCCACGAGCATGGACTTTTTCCCATTTATTTGTGCTCTCATTTCCTAGAGCAGTGGTTTGTAGTTCTCCTTGAAAAGGTCCTTCACTTCCCTTATTAGCTGTATTCCCAGGTATTTATTCTCTTTGTAGTGATTGTAAATGGGAGTTCATTCACAATTTGGCTCTCTGGTTGTCCATTGTTGGTGTATAGGAATGCAGGTGATTTTTGCACATTGATTTTGTATGCTGACTTTGCTGAAGTTGCTTAACAGCTTACGAAGCTTTTGGAGTATGATGAGGGGAAGCATCTCTCTAATTTAGTCATTTTGAGCATTTTATTTCGGTGGTATATGCAGTTATCTCAGTGGTATGCGCACTTTGGGTTTTTGTTGTTGTTGACTCAACATAATGCCCTAGCAAGCCATCCAGTTTAACTGTTCATGTAATAGAGACATTCTACTTGCTTCAAGCTTTTCACTATTACAAACAAAACTACTAGGAACAATTGCATAAAGTTCTGTGTGCATGTAAGTCTTCATGTTCATAGAATAGATTCCCATTTATTGTGAATTTGTGATGTTGTGTGGTAAGTGTATGGTTGATATTCATAAAACAAACAAAGCTAACCAAACAATTTTTCAAAGTGGCCATATTGTTTTACATACCCATCAGCAATGTATCAGCGATACTTTTTTCCACATCACCTTGCCAGCTCTTGGTATTGCCACTCATTTTTATTGTATCTGTTCTAATGCGTGTCTAATGATACCATACAGTGATCCATATTTTCAATCCCCTAATGCCTAGTAATGTTAAACATTTTTTCATGTGCTTATCTCCCAATGTGCTATATTTGTTAATTCTTAGTTGAGCATTTGTGTATTTATGCTCATAAAATATATTATTAGTGTGCAATTTTTATTTTCTTTTTCATGTTTTGGTATCTGGGCTATGTGATGATTTGATAAAATGAGTTTGGAACTCTTACTTTGCTTTAATTATATAAAGGAGTAGCATTTACTCCTGCAGAGTAAATACTGTTGGCTGACTTTTCACGCGTCCCACAAATGCCAGCAATGTTAACAAGATGTCTTTGCTCTTAGTATGCCCTTACTATGCCAGAATCTAATGTTTCTTATTACTTTGCTTCATATTCCTCTCTAAGCTACAGAAAATTTCTCTCTGCTAAGCCTCGTGATAGTATATTCTGTGTCTTTGCAGCCCAGTTCTCAGACCTTCTGGTGGTCTGGTCCTTCTAATTCCCTCTTTGCTTTTCCTCTCCTACCATTCTGGCCAACTGAATAATTGTGGAAGTTAGTGTAAAATGATACACAGGATCCTTTATTTAAAAATAGGACATAAATTTCATTTATGATACTAAAGCACCAAGCTTTTTACTTTCTTCAATGATTTCTCTCTCTGGGTTTGTCATAGTGTTTTAATTTGCTATCTAACATTATCTCAAAATTTAACTATTATCATTTATTTAATTATTCACCTTCATATTGTGAAATGGCACTTTCTAAAAAGCAGACACAAAAACATTTAACTCATATGTAAAATCATCACAATCACACAATTTGCATTCTGCAGCTCTACACACATATGTGTTTTATTCTTACCAACTGTGGAAATACCGCACGAAACAAACTCAGAAAATTTCAGAAAATTTCATTCATTGATACCTGCATTTCTGTCAGCACTTTTGATTTAGGCTTATTGATTAGTTCAAAACGATTGAAAGGAGAAGATGATGGAATTAACAGTCTTCCCCTCTCCTTTCGTGTCATTTTCAGCATGAGTGTTTGGTTTGACTTGGAGGTGACATGACTAAGAAGGGATATGATAGGGTTCCTTGCAGCGTCGTTGCCTTCTTTCTGTGTTTGAAGTAGGCTCTAGTTGGGACAGAAAGCATGAACTCCTGTGGCTGCCTCCTTCTTAGTCACGGATGTGACAGGCTGACCTTCCACTCCCTGGATTCCACTGAACACCATACGTTCTGAGCCAACTGGAGTTCTGTGTTCTACCACAAACACTGTATGTGAGTGGGGCAGCAAGGAACAGCAGACAGGCATGTACAAGTCTCGCCTTGCCTCACGTACCTGCTGTATAGTCCCATTGGACCTCAATCGCAAAACACAGGTTCAAAGAGGAAGGTGTTGAGAATTTCAAGACTGTAGCAGTAGAGGACTAAATTAAATGTGGGCCCTTCTGAGTGTGGGGTCTGGATGACTGCATAGCTCATGGGCTATGAGCTCCTCCTCTTTCCCACCTGCTGGTTCCAGAAGCCTTGAATGTCCGCATGTGGATTTAGGCCTCCTCTCTGGCTGTGATAGGAACATTATCCTTGGGCAGAGAGCCAAAATATACTGGGTGTTTTTGTGTATTTTTCTTCTCTCAGAGACAATGACCCTATTACAGTTATTTACCTAGTATCTGAAACATGTTGCCTCGCATTTTTTTTCCCTTAGTTGTATAGCTATTTAGGGAAATATGGTAAGTCTAGTACTAACTAGTTACTCTCATAGATGAAAAGTTAAAGTTGAATTAATTTTGTTTGCAAATTCTTAGCTGTATTTTCTATTATTTTAGATAGTTATGATTACATAATTTGATTCACTTGAAAACTCTCATTAAGTCACAGTAAACTATTACATGAAACCAAGAGTGACATCCTTATGTTAATCACATTTGATACACCTGTTTCTGAGCATAGTTTTTGCTGCGTGATTCAGTGCTCACGTTTGCGATGTGAATCAGTTGTGATCTAATGCTCTCCGTAAGGGAGTCTGTGATCATAACCTAAGGTGAGTCACTGAGCTGTGTACCTCATATACTATTTCTACCTTCAGGGTACTACTCAATGCTCTGTCTAAGACAATTAAAAAGAGGTGAAAAGGACAAAGTTCACTATGTATAATAAACCACTAGACTTGAATTCAGAGAAACTTTTATTCAATGTAGGATGTTTTGAGTTTTTCACTGAACAATTAATTTACTATCTGTATAGTTGAACGTTCTGATGTATGAACCAAGGATGTTTGCTGAAGTGGTCTTTGCTCTAAAATTCTTATATTCTCTATGTGCAATAAATAAAAATACCATATCATGATATTTTAATATTTTAATTTATTTTAATGATTCCTTGTCCCCCCAGATTTAATTGATTCTGCAGTAAATTTATATCACTCTTACCATAGCCATATTTGTTCAGGGCTGTCCCAGGTAAGTAGGTGAATGATTTCTAAGCGCCAAATTTTGCATAACTTAATTGAGGGTAACTTGAGTAGTCAGTTGGATTAAAATTATTACATTATGCCCTGTTGCTATATGCATTTTTAATAATTGGGAATTGAGAGATGAGAAAAGATACGAATAATGAGATTTAATTAAACAACTCTCTTCAGTATGTAGTCTTATAATTCACATTGTATAGTAAAGTAAATTTTATCTGTTTTAACATTCATTCAAAAGAGCATTATGTGACACATAATAATTTCGTCTGCCCTACCTCTGTCATTACTAGAAAATTACATATAAAGAGTATTATTTTCTTCTCTCTGGTTAACTGCAATATGCTATTCAGTTGTTGCTAGGCTACGACAGATTTCAATCCTTTTTAATGTTATTCTATAGAAAATAACTAAAATGTATTAGTCTCAGTAGGAGTATATTGGTGGCAATCTCTCAGCTCAGTTGCCGTACTCTCTACATAAAAGTTGCCATTTTTTACCTTTATATGCATAGTGATTAATATAGTCTATTTCTAGAAGAGAGGGAGCTTAAAAATTTGGCCTACAAATGTCCTTTTAAAAACCTTTATCAATCTTAATTTTGTCTTAAAATTACAAAGGCACATTTGTTTAATAATATCTTCAGAAAAAAAAATATCTAAACAGAATGTATTTGTCTGGATCCAGAGATATACTTCCTGTTATCTTTAGTATATCACATAATTAAAACTATTTTTTCCACTATGTGCGATTTTCATTAAGTTGAATATTTAAATTCATTACTGTCACTTTACAATGTTCATTTAAATTAATAGATTAGCTTCTAAAATACTCATAAATTAATAATTATTTATAAATTCTTTTATTTCAGGATGTATTTTTTTACGATATTTTTAGAGTGTTTGTTGAAAGGAAATTTTTTGGCGACTAAAATTGTATATGTTCTCTTGAAGTTGCATGTTCTTCTGGAGGATAAATAATTTGGTAAAAATATATATAGATCATTTTAATTATATTCATACGTCAGACCCTACAAAAGGTGTATGCAGTATCCTACAACTGGGGTACCTTTAGGAGTCATGTTAGCTCCAATTTTGTATTCCATATAATTACTCAATAAAGGAATACTAAAGATTTTTGTTCTTGTTGTTGTGTATATACGTGTGTATGTTCTTTTATTTTTAAAACAGAAGAAAAGGTACTGACCACAAAGTGCGAAATGAAGATTTGCTGAATGAACGTAAAGTTAGAAAGAAAATAGATGATAAACTATTACATCCAACAATGGTTGAAACACGAAAAAATTAATTACTTTTAAAATATGTTTTCACAAAAACTTTCCTTCTTATTTCTAACACAGTATTGAACAGTTTCATAAACATACTGTTCACAAATTTTGGAACCCTTCTTTTAAATCTGAAACCATTGTGAAGTCTTTGGGAAACGTGGTAGAGTGATGCTCTACCAATTTTAGCACAGAAGGTGATTATGGTTCAGTTTTGTGGTTCCCATTTGCCAGCATGCTTACTAGTGAAATACGGTAATGTCCCTTGATGTTTTTAAAGCGTGTGTTTGTCTTTATGATGTTTCTAGATGGATGTAATTTACAAATTTTCCCTGTAATTTATAAAAATTTCCACCAATGTGTTATCTTCTTTTGTTATTAAGCATAAAACATATAGTTTGGAAACGTCTTAGTAACAAATAAGTGTGTGTGTGTGTGTGTGTGCACATGTAGTGTACATGTGTGTTCATATCTCCTAATTTATGCACTCTAAATAACAGACAAGACACAAATATTTCTATATGCTTGAGTTATAGATGTCTACAGTGACATTGAGGCCTTTATAATAGGAGAAAGTCATTGGATTTTGTGAAAACAGCACCCCATTCGATGGTTATATATATGTTTTGTAACACTAAAAAAAAATGTTTGGCAGTCTTTCTCATTCTTCCTACTGTCCCTTTTATTGCAACTATCATATGTGGATGATGTTGCTATGGCAATCATTTATTCCAGCCAGATAAGCCTTGCTGTCGTAATAATATCCCATGCGGATTTATGTCAAGCAAGTTAGAACTGCTTAAGATCGGTATACACAGATGATGAATGACTATTTAGAATCCCTTGACGCTGTTTAAAATATAACTGTGTCAACACACAGAGAGGTCAGCTCAATTGAAGCTCTCCATTTGTAGATATATACCATCCTTCCAGAGTCTAAGACCATTACATTGTATGTTACTTTCCAAATGAAATAGTTTTCAAACATGCTGCTGTACATCTGTCACCTGGCAATTACTTGTTATGAAAACTGTTAGAAACAAATTGTTCAGATGATCCTGAATAATTGCTGTCTCAATCAGTTTCAGTTTGTAAACAGGTCAATAGTATTGTCTTATTTTTTCTTGCTTCCTTAACATAAAATTTCAGAAAAAAAAATATTTACTAACTGAATTTCAAAGGATTAATCATTAAAAGCATAAATTAAACTTTTAAGCTGCAGAAAATTCCACATCCACATACAGATGCGCATCCCTTTGTATCTACTAACATAGGAATTAAGACTTATATTTTGCAAAATTTTGCCACGTATTAAGAAAAAGTGGAACACCTCAACTGCTTGCATGAGGACACTATATTTTATACCAAAACATGACAAAAACATTACAAGTAAAACAGGGTATAAACTCATAAACAGAGATGCAACAATTCTAAACAAAATATTATCAGATGTTAAGCTTCCCATATATAAACAGTATTGTATATCATAACCAAGACGTGTTTGTGTAATAAAGCATGTTTATGTTAGCATTTAAAAATTTGTCAGAATAATTGCTATACTGAAAGAGCAAGGCAACAATTTTATTATAATGTCAATAGATACAGTAAAACTACTTGATAATATTCACTATACATTAGAAAATTCAACATCTTAGCAAATTAGGAATGAAATTTGCCTTTAATTTGAAAAGGCCATGCACTAAAAGATCAGCAAATAAATGAAAACAGACGCAAAAGCACACCTAATTAACATTTTCAGGTAGTTTAATTGTATACGTTAAAAAATACATTTTTTGATATGTTATTTGAAATAAAAAAATAATGCTGAATTAAGATCAACACTTCAAATTTATTTTTATTAGAAAAACTCATGTTCCAGTTTCAAAATTTAATGTAATCCAACAAACACACACACACACACACACACACACACACACATACACACACACACACACACACAAATACCCTAGCCTGGACTAGAAGAGATGATGGCCGTTTGTGACTGATACTTAAAATCACCTTTGGCTTAAGCTTATTTATTTATTTATTTTTTGAGGTGGATTATTGTTCTGTTGCCCAGGCTGGAGTGCAGTGGTGTGATCTCAGCTCACTGTAACCTCCACCTCCCGGGTTTAAGTGATTCTCTTGCCTCATCCTCCTGAATAGCTGGGAGTACAGGCATGTGCCACCATACTAAGCTAAGTTTTGTATTTTCAGTAGAGATGGTGTTTCACTGTGATGGTCAGGCTGGTCTGGAACTCCTGGCCTCAAGTGATCTTCCAGCTTTGGCCTCTGCAAGTGCTGGGATTGCAGGCATCAGCCACCATGCCTGGCACTGGTTCTAACTTTTTACAGTCAAAAAAATAGCTGAGAAGTTTTTCCACCTTCTCACCTTATAACAAATGTTTTCTCCATCACTCATTTAGATGTTGAAAACAAGGAAATGGAAAAAACAGCACCTTGCAGGGAGAGAATAATCTTTGTGGGTACACGAGATTAGGATTCATGAGGTCTCTGGAGTAAAACCAGTATTTGATCAATATATATTCTTTATTCACAAAGTACCAGGCCCTCATAACATTTCCTCACTGATGTTTCTGAACAGCTATGTATCAGGGACTGCTTTTTGCCTTCAGTTCACCCCCATTTTGAATGGGAATGTTGATTGTCTTCCATTATACTGGGTTGTGGCAAGCAGATAATGTACACTAGTCATTTGGAACAATGGGAGCCACATTTGAACAGGGTGCAGACCACAGAGTTTCGACTGTGTCTGATGTCCAAAGTGCCTTGGGTCATTCTGGTAAGGAGTTGAGAATATTTTGTGTATCTGAGGAAAGTATATATTCTTGACCAAACGATGAGTTCGTGTCCTTTGTAGGGACATGGATGAACCTGGAAACCATCATTCTCAGCAAACTGACACAAGAACAGAAAATCAAATACCGCATATTCTCACTCATAGGCAGGTGTTGAACAATGAGAACACATGGACACAGGGAGGGGAGCATCACACACTGGGGTCTGTCGGGGCGAAATAGGGGAGGGACAGCAGGGGGTGGAGAGTTGGGGAGAGAGAGCATGGGGAGAAATGCCAGACATAGGTGATGGGGAGGAAGGCAGCAAATCACACTGCCATGTGTGTACCTATGCAACAATCTTGCATGTTCTTCACATGTATCCCAAAACCTAAAATGCGATAAAAAATTCTTGACCAACAAGATAAATTGGAACATTGTTTCCAATAATTCTTTTCTCTCTACTTAATAGAATTACACACCCAAGCACTGGCAATGCCTCTGAGTAAACTGTGCAGATATTTATCTCCATCTCATGGGCTTTGAGATTTTCCCATGTAATTTAATGTGGGTAAAATGTGCAGTTCAGATCAGAATTTCTAAAAGGCAGAAAATGTTTCTATCCATATCTTTTGCATGTACTATAAAAAAAGCATGTCACAAGAGAGCATCTAAGTATTTTAGTTTGTGTTTTGGAATGAGAAAAATTGAGAGCAAGTCTGAAACAGAGGCCAGTTGAGCTGAGTTGAGCCCAGCAAAGATCAGCTGATTCTAACCTGCAGGATTCTGATAGAGAAATAAATGTGTTTCTGATATTCTGGGCTTGCTTTTTGTTACTGCAAAAGATGAATTATGAGATGGTCAAGGTTAGCAATGTAGACAATAATCATCAATTAACAAGACACAACTAAAAGACATGTTGAATCGATTCAGTTTGTTCTTCATTATACTAACGTGTCCAGCATAGAGGAATACTGGCTTTCCAAATATGCTACTCACTACTTTCCTAAGGCTGGAGCAAAGTATAAACAGGCTGAAAGGCTTAAAACAACAGAAATGTATTTTCTCACTGTCTGGAGGCTGGAAGTCTACAAGCAACATTTGATGAGAGCCATGTTCCCTCTGAAACCTGCCTGGGATCATTCTTTGCCTCTTTCCAGCTTCTGGGGGTTTGCTGGCAGCCTTTGGCGTTCTTCCGCTTGCAGATGCATCACTGCAAACCTGTTTTCCCAGAGCATTCTCCCTTTGTATCTTCACATCATCCTCTCTCTGTGTATGTCTGTTTCTGTGTCTAAATTTTCCCTTTTTATTAGGACATCAGTCATATTGAATTAAGGCCAACACTAATGGCCTCATTTTAATCTGATTACCTCTGTAACAAGCCTATTTCCAAATAACATCACATTCTTAGGCACTGAGGGGGTAGAGCTTCAGTATAATGGGTGGGTGGGGAAACCACAAAAATTATTTGTATTAACACCATTGATTGTTTTAATTGAAAGTCATGATTTCTACCAGCAATAGTCATAAACAATATTTTTGCTATAGATCCCAAAAATGCATAAGCTAATTTGCATTACAAGTAAAGGTCGTAATGGAACTTCCTAATATATACACTGAGGTCAGGAATTCCTTTAATTTTTAAAAATATTCCCTTATAATACATGTTTATTCAATATCAATGTGCTATGTAAATACATTTTTGTGAAAATAAAATTGAAAGACAAGTGCCTTCCAATCCTACCTGTTTAAAATTCAGTGGATGTACTTATAAAATTTCCAAGTTATATGTGTGTGTGTATATATATATATATATATATATATATATATATAATGTTCATGATTCTCCTTTGGTCTCTGGTTATTTCAGAAATGACTAGAACTACATTTTTCTAAACCTCCTGCTACATAGTGCTATTTTTGAAAAATAGGGAGTGACATGATTTATGTTAGTACATAACTTTATACTTGAAGCACACTATTTTAAACATGAGAAGTAAAAAAAAAGAAGAATTAAATTTGTTTTTGAAAAAGTATGCCTTTGTCCTTGAAAAAGCAATGTTAAATCATTTCTTTGACTGTTCACTTTGTATCTCAGGAATTTTTAAATATTGTCTGTTGTCTTGTGCATTACTTTGTGTGGTGATATCTGGAATAAAAATAAAAGTATCTTCCCAAATGGCTTACTTTCTTAGGCAAAAAAAAGTACTGTGAATACTGTTTTCATCTGACTATCGAGTTTCTCTCTGTCCCACCTTGTTTTGATAACATTAACCTGCTGCCAGTGCTCTCACAGGGCTGTGAAATCCAGTGAAGCAGTACAGACATGCTCTATGGAAAATCTGAATCTTGAGACAGGAATGATTAGAACAAGATATAGGTGATAATTTCCTCTAATAGGTGAACATAAGAGGGACATGGATGTTGGTCAACATTCCAGAGTAGGCTAGGTCTCTGTCATTGGTAATGTGTAATTTTACAACTATCTATTTGATTCTCTGACATACTTAAATGCCCATCCAGTCAACTCATCTTACAATAAACAGAGTCCGTTTTATTACTTGCAGCTAAAAAAGAAAAAAAAATAACCCAAAACCAAACAAAAAATTCTAGCATACGATTTTATAGACATCAGAACCTCAACCTCTTGGAAGCCCCTTGCTTTGCATGCTGATTTTGTGGCTGTGTGGATAAGTGGAAGGCACATTAGATCCGAAATCAATGTGCTTTCCTATAATCACGTTAACTTTTACTGCAACATGGCAATAGTCTTCTGAATTCCTCCTCTCCAGATTATTTTGAATATTACTGTCAGAGCAGTATTTTCAAATCAAAATTTTTATTTGAAAGGCTTATTCAAAAGCTTTCAAGGCTGCTCTACAATATATTAAATGCTTTAACTTTTAGCTCTAAATTCTTACTTTTCCTCATGTCTACTAAACTTCTGAAAAAATGAATAGTGGCTACTTCACAAACAAGCTCCCATATCGGTGGTCATCATGCCTTTGCTCGCTATTTTTTCTACTAGAAATTTTGCCTCATTATCAAATGTCCTCACAGTTTTCATTGCTCCTTCATTTTTTTGACCCTAAAAATAATCTTATTTACCTTGTAGTATCCATTTTTCTCTTCTTTAATAATTTATACTTTTATCTACATACTAAAATAAGGTCCCCAAAGAAATGTTGGCATCTTGTGATGATTCCCTCTGGCCTCTAGACGTTGCTTTACATAGTGAGTTGTCAGCATTTTTAGTTTGAACAGAAACTTATTATTTTTATCCATTCTTATTTCTAGTTGTGCCTCTTAATGTGTCAGATAGGTGTGTTTAACTATAAGTAATAGAAAATCCAAGTTAGCTTAAAATAAAGGAGATGTATTAGCTTATAAAACCATAAGGTCTCAATGTAGGATATGAGAAGCCAGGGATTTATAATGTTTTGCTGATTTATTACACAATTTTCCTGGTTCTAGCCTTATCCAAATACAATTTTAGTCCCAGAGAGTGGCAAAAAAAGAGACTGATATATTAGTCTGAATCCACGCAGAGGAATAATCACTGAGTCTTATGGTAGGCTCAAAGCAGAGAATCTTTATTTTCTAGAAGATCCAGAAAAATATCTTGATATCTATTGGAAGAAGATGAGTAAAATGCTCATGATGAAATCACCAAAAGCAATTGCAACAAAAGCAAAAATTGACAGCTGGGATCTAATTAAACTAAAGAGCTTCTGTGCAGCAAAAGAAACTATCATCAGAATGAACAGGCAACCTACAGAGTGGGAGAAAATCTTCACAATCTATCCATTCAACAAAAGTCTAATATCCAGAATCTACTAGAAACTCAAAAAAAATTACAAGAAAAAAAGAGATCCCATTAAAATTGGGCAAAGAACATGAACAGACTCTTCTCAGAAGAAGACATTCATGCAGTTGACAAACATGAACAAAAAGCTCAACGTCCCTGATCATTAGAGAAATGTAAATCAAAACCACAATGAGATACCATTTCAGGCCAGTCAGAATGGCCTTTATTAAAAAGTCAAAAAACAACAGCTGGGGGTGAAGTTGTGGAGAAATAGGAACACTTTTACACTGTTTGTGGGAACATAAATTAGTTCAACCATTGTGGAAGATGATGTGGTGATTCCTCAAAGAGCTAGAACCAGAAATTTCATTTGACCCAGTAATCCAATTACTGGGTATATAACCAAAAGACTATAAATTATTCTGTTGCAAAGATATACACACACATATGTTTATTGCAGTGCTATTCCCAATAGCAAGGGCATGGAATCAACCCAAATGCCCATCAATGACAGATTAGTTTAAGAAAATGTGGTACATATATACCGTGGAATATTATGCATCCATAAAAAAGAATAAGATTGTGTCCTTTGCAGGAACATGGATGAAATTGGAAGACTTTATCCCCAGTGAACTAATGCAGGAACAGAAAACCAAACACCACATATTTGCAATGATAAGTGGGAGCTTAATGATAGGATCACATGGACATAGGGAGGGAAACAACACACACTGGGGTCTGTTGCCAGGTAAGGTGGTGGGAGGGAGAATATTAGAAAGGCTGGTTAATGAATGCTGGGCTTAATACCTAGGTGATGGGTTGATAGGTGCAGTAAACCACTATGGCACACATTCACCTATATAACAAACCTGCACATCCTGCATATATACGTACCCCAGAACTAAATTTTTTTTTTATTCACGTCTTTGTGAAAGTGAATTGTCATGTCATGGTTCACCTAGGCCAGGATCACTAAACCTGCTGCAGACAAGTGGACAAAATACTGTCAGACCATCAGGGACACCTACAAATTTAAGAAAGCAGTCAACTTCTCTTAAGACAATAGAGTTATAGAGGAAAAATTACTAAATAAAATTAGCTGCTGAGTAGGAGAGACAGACACTATAGGTAGATCCACACCTCATCAAACCCAGTTCACTTTCTTTGCCTCATTCTACCACAAGGGATAGAGTTTGCAATATGCTTCCTCCCAGGCAAACTTATTTGATGAACTATAAGCGATGGTCTTTGGTTCTTTCACTCCTACTGTCCTCATTTGTCCTGTCTACAAATTTTCCTTGAGGCTCTTCTTGTAGCAATTATCCTCTGACCAAGAGTGAAAGTCAACAAGATCAAACTGGTATCATTGAGTCCCTGAAACAATGTCTACAGAGGCCTACCTCTGGATTCTTTATTATGTAAATAAAGTAAAATTATATTTAAGTCAGTGTGCTGGGGTTTTCTATTACTATCAGGTATAAATATAACTAAATTATATGGTGGGAAATCAACAGTTTTCACTCCAGCTAACATAGAAAGAAGTGTGAAATAAAAAAAATTGGAGTTTTCAACCTGTTCTGCCTTTGACAAGCTACAACATGTTGAAGTGAGAACTTTATTGAACTTTAATTTTGCCAGTTATAAAGTGAGTTGTGTTGAAGTACAAGACATCTGATGTCTAAAGTCCACTTTTGCTCAAAAATTCTGGAAATGTATAATAATTCTGTAAAAAGGTTTTACAGTATGTAAGTGTAATCATTTATTTTTCAAAATATTTTAAAATCTTATTGTTTAAGATTTTCAACATATTTGAAGAAGAATAATGATGACTTAATAATTGAGTGATATTCTCTGCTCTCAATATAGCATGGTGTGTGCTTGGCACAGGAAGAGTCAGAGTCCAGCAAATATATACCAGGAAAACCAATCCCCTTCTGAGTCATCCATGCTGGCTTTGAGAGCCTTGTTAATACATTGCTCCTTCTGATATGTTTGGAAAATGACCATTTCTCTTTTCCTCTCCAGCTTATTTTCCTCTGCCTTTTCAAATTCTCTTCATTTCATTCCTTTAAGGAAATGGCTATCAAAGTATAGTTTATAGTCCGTCAGGGTCTTCAAGACACTTCCAAAGGATCTTTAAATGAAAAGCTTATTTCATGGTAACTGAGTGCTATGTGCCTTTTCCCCGTGTGCACATGCGCTCTGTGAAACATCAGCCGTAGTGACAAGGCTGCTAGCTCAAGAGCATGAGTTATGGGCATTGCACTGAACAAAAGCCACCCCTCATGGCCAGATGCTTGTAGAATGAAAAATAGAGCCAGTTCCACTTTAAAATGCCCTTGATGACTCAGCAAAAAACGGTTATTTTATTAAATTGCAACTTTGCATGCACACATTTTTAATATTCAGTCAGATGAGACAGGAAGTTCACTCTAGCACTTCTGCCGCAACTTGCAGAGGATGGACCCTTGCCAGAAAAAGCCATCTGGGGATGGTTTGAGTTGTGAGTTGAATTAATCACATTTTTCCATGAAACAGCATTTTTCCCTGGAAAGAACGACTGTGAGGCAAACTAGCATTACATGAGTTTGGTTAATTGGCAGACATTTTCACAAAAAATAGGAAAAAGTGAGCTTGTTCCTTCACGGAAAGTCACTGACAGCTTTGTTTGTTTGTTTGTTTGTTTGTGTTGCCGAATTCAGCATCTAGTGAGAGTAAACTTTTAGAAAACTGTCTGCCACCACGAGTTAGACAGCTTTCTGATATGCAAAGACTTTGTGATGAGATTGAGAATGATGGTATGAAAGCAGTTTTTAAGATACATATTGTTTAAAAATAAAAATGCGTTGTTACTGTCATGTACCACATAAGGATGTTTCTTTCAACAGCAAACCTCATACACAGCAGTGAGGCGGGACTTAGCTGGTGTGAACAAACCTACTGCGCTGCTAGTCGCATAAAAGTCAAGCATGTACAGAATGTACAGACCACATTTGATAAGGATACTAAATGACTGTGTAAGTGGTTGATGTATTTAAAAATACTACACTCTAGCTTTAACATTATTTTGGAGTATACTCCTACTTTACAACAAAAAGAAAATTAACTGTTAATCAGCCTCAGGAAGGTTCTTCACAAAGTATTCAAGAAGACATTATTGTCATAGGAGACAACAGCTTCATGCATGCTATTGCCCTGAAGACCTTTCAGTGGGTTAAGATGTAGTGGCAGAAGACCGTGACATTAATGAGCCTGACCCTGTGCAGGCTTAGGCTAATGTGTGTTTGCGTGTTAGTTTTTTAACAAAAGTTGAAAAAGCAAAAAAAAAGTAAAATAAAAATAAAATTAAGCTTGCAGAATAAGAATTTTAAAACAAAATATTGTCATACAACTGTACAATGTGTTTGTGTTTTAAGCTAAGTGCTATTACGAAAGCTATTACAACCTGGAAATGATATAGCTTAAATTTTCTGCTAGATGCATCTGTAAAGGTTATGTAATGATACTTTCACTTGATAAAAAATATAAGTGGAAAATCTAGAGTGTATACATGTTCTATAATAATTTCACTTTAATTACTGTAACTGAATGAGCTTAAGATCATTATGCAGCTTAATGAGTATAACCTCTATTTATCTTCCCACTTTGAATGTTTTGTGACATGCATCCCTCCCTCTGATGCATTTGAAAATAATTGGACACCAGGCTAATGAAGAACTTGATGGCAGGGAGATTATTCAGTAAGGCTTAGGTTTTAGTGTCCCAGATTTGTCCATCCTTCAGCCTATCCATTCCAATTCTGGCTATCATTCTTAAACAGTTTTATTGGCTTCATTGTTGCCGCTTTAAAAAATAGAATTGGAAGAAATGATTGAAAACAGAGAAATAAAAGTAATTTGTGAATTCAGGAAACTATGAGTGCATGACTTTTGTAAAATACAAGAATAAGATAAAATAATTAAGATTACTTCTGAGAATCTGAGATGGAATATTGACCTATTGTTATCTATGTCTAGGCAAAAAGTATTAGCATAGAGGAGACAGCTCTCAGCCATTCTCCACATATTAGAAACAAAACAAGGGTAAATCTGTTTCTTTATAGAATCAGGGACATTCAGTTTATTTGACATATAGAAGTTTGCATTATGAAGATTTCTAAATCCTGGAGGAAGTTATCAAGAGGTTTTACTTCAATAGAATGTGTCCCAGTTCTTCAGTGCATATAATTAAAATAGTCAATTGGTTCAGCTTTGTAATTAAACAGCAAGCACAAAAGATACAAGAAGACCACAGTGGCTCAGGGAAGCAAGGAGAACACAATTGCCTAATAACCCTTGGATATTTTACCTCAGCACGACACCACACACTGTCACTGCAGTGAACATCTTACTTGCTAATCCCAATTCTGGAAGTAGCTTTCTGCACACACCTGCAGTACAAAACTGAAGTCATGTCTGCTTCTTTAATGTTATATGACATATGACTTAGGCAGTTTTTCTTGTCCCATGAAATGCTGTTATCATCTAAGGAAGAGATCTTTTGTATACTGAATATCATAATATCTGGGAATATAAGAAAGTTTGGGCATAGAATATATGGACCTGGGAAGAATTGTTCTTCATATTACAGGAGGGCAACTGATTTGTGGGTACATGTCTGAATTTGATAGGAAAGAAATGAGACTCAAGTGTTGTTTTTTCCTTGGTTGACTTTTGCCTCTGACTGGCAAATACAAGGGGTGACACAACGAAGGTTGGCAATATTTCATCAGTCTCAAAGAAAGGAGTAGAAATAATAGATTTTTAAAATAAAACATCCATGAAATTTCCAAGGGTAATAATTGCTAATAACCCAACCCTTTCACACTCATAAAATAAAATATTAAACTTGGTTGGGAGTGGAGGCTTATGACTGTAATCCCAGCACTTTGGGAGGCCAGGGTGGGTGGATCTTTTGAGGTCAGGAGTTTGCAACCACCCTGGCCAACATGGTGAAACCCTGTATCAACTAAAAATAAAAAATTAGCCAGATATGGTGGTGTGCACCTGCAATCCCAGCTACTTGGGAGGCTGAGGTGGGAGAATTGCTTGAACATAGGAGGCAGGGGCTGCTGTGAGCTGAGATCATGGCACTCCAGCCTGGGGAACAGAGTGAGATTCTGTCTCAAAAAAAAAAAAAAAGGAAAAAGAAAAACCAAATAGTTGTTAAGCTTGTATGGATAAATTTCTTGTAAAAGGTACTAAGTTTTTATTGATAGGGAACTGAAAAGCAGACAGCCAAAGTGAATAAGGGAAGAATTGCATATGGAGGGTTAAATGTAAAATTCACATTTCTACTTTTCTTATCTTTTAAGTATGTTGTAAAGCTTAAAGAATATGAAAGATGTAAAATTCTGGATAAATAAAAAGAATTATTTATACAGGTTATTATTCCTAGTATTATATTATTTCTCATATGTATATTCATTCAGGTAAGAAGAATCTTTCATTTAAACTTTCATATATATACAGTTGAGAAATAAGTCATTATGTATACCTAATGTAAAAAGCTTTCAGTAAGATCCTACATTTTATCTGGAAATGTAAATATAAACATGAAATGTTGCTAACTTTAATCTGTAATTGCATATAATAAATGTTATAATTGTTTTTCCCTTAAGCCTTAATATATTTACTAATTGTATGAGAACAATAAGTCTAAGCAAAACATCCAGAGACTCCAATTGGGACATAATTGCAAGCAAGAGGGAAAATGTTATCTTGTGTATGAAAACTAATTGTCTGAGATTGGAAGAAGCTTTATAATATTTCTAATGCGACAAAGACAGATAGCAAGGATGATTAAGGGAAAGGAAACAATTTTTGAGGTCAGATTAAAAGATAAGAAACCTGGTAAAAGTTGAGAGATTTTTATCTTAGCCCTAAAATGGTTAATAGCTGAGAAGAGATGAAGTTACTTTCTAAAGTTTTAAAAGGCTTTACATATTCAAGGTTTTTAACTAAAACAGTGACTGATATCAAACATAGCTATTACCTTGGGCATAAGGAGTTAGGGGTCAGGTCCATCCAGACAGGTAGAAAAGACCAGTGAGGTTTCTCCTCCACAATCTTTCAGGGCAGTGGGCAAAGCCAAGAACAACACGATGAAGATAAAATCAACTTTATCAACTTTGAGCTTTGCAAAAAAATAAAGCAACTTGGAAGACAAACTCTTTATCCTCTGGAGCCCACGAAACATCAGAGAGTGAGATGGAGAACATAGCCCACAGTCCCCACTCAAATTCTCCAAGCAGGAATGCCCAGGTCTCCTTGCAGACACCACCACAGCTGTTGCTCAGGACAATCATGCAGGAAGGGGTTTCCCTAAGACCTAATGTCATGGACTGGCTGCTGAGGAAGACTGTCCATGACTGAAGCAACGCAATTTAGTAAAAATTCAATGTGAATAAAGAATATCTATACAAAAACTTGAAATGATTTAGTCATTCTCAAGCCAAGTTTTTTTTTTTTTTTTTTTGGTTTGCTAAACATCTACTTTTCTAAGACAGTTAACACGATTTTTGTGTGTGTTGTATATATGGACTTACATTGAAGTTTCCATCTTTACTTTCTAAAAATGTACAACTCCAAAAGGTGGAATTTTGAAGTCAGTGATATGCCCCTGGAAAACTACTTTCGAGTGAATAATGTATGCATAGTACAGAAGGACATTAGGAGTGCTTCCAACTGATTGCTAACATTGTAAGTGGAGTAAAAAATAATTTAAAAGACCAAAGAATCAGCCTATGAATTTTATGTCATGTTCTTCATCATGACATTGTGTGTCTCACATTATAAATGCAAACATCATATCCTTTGAATTGTCAACTTTTGAATTTCAATGTCACCTTCTTTCTCACCTTTTATTGCCATAAAATCTAGAGTGGATTGCATATATATCAGGAATAAATAGTAAATAATGTTCATAACAATGAAACATTTTAGTAAATAGTATTTGACTCTCTTTTTTTTTTTAATTAAACTTGAAGTTCTAGGGTACATGTGCAAAATGTGCAGGTTTGTTATATAGGTACACACATGCCACAGAGGTTTGCTGCACCCATCGATCTGCTATCTGCATTAGGTATTTCTCTTAAGGCTATCCCTCCCCTAGGTCCCCACCCCCTAAAATGCCCCAGTGTGTGATATTCCCCTCCCTGTGTCCATGTGTTCTCATTGTTCAATTCCCACTTGTGAGTGACAACATGTAGTGTTTGGTTTTTTGTTCTTGTGTTAGTTTGCTGAGAATGATGGTTTCCAGCTTCATCCATATCTCTGCAAAGGACATGAACTCATCCTTTTTTATGGCTGCATAGTATTTCACGGTGTATAAGTGCCACATTTTCTTTATCCAGTCTATCATCGATGGGCATTTTGTTTGGTTCCAAGTCTTTGCTATTGTGAACATTGCCACAATAAACATACATATTCATATGTCTTTATAGTAGAATGATTTATATTCCTTTGGGTATGTAGCCAGTAATGGGATTGCTGGTTCAAATGGTATTTCTGGTTCTAGATTCTCAATGCCTTCCATAATGGTTGAACTAATTTACATTCCTACCAACAGTGTAAAAGCATTCCTATTTCTTCACATCCTCTCCAGCATCTATCGTTTCCTGACTTTTTAATGATCGCCATTCTAACTGGTGTGAGATGGTATCTCAATGTGGTTTTGATTTGCCTTTCTGTAATGATCAGTGATGATAAGCTTTTCTTCACGTTTTTTAGCTGCATAAATATCTTCTTTTAAAGAGTGTCTGTTCATATCTTTTGCCCCCTTTTTGATTTTTTTTGTATCTTATTGTAAATTTGTTTAAATTTCTTGTAGATTCTGTATGTTAGACCTTTGTTGGATAGATTGCAAAAATTTTCTCCCATTCTGTAGGTTGCATGTTCACTCTGTTCTTTTGCTGTGCAGAAGTTCTTTAATTAGGTTCCATTTGTCAATTTTGGCTTTTGTTGCCATTGCTTTTGATGTTTTAGTCATGAAGTCTTTGCCCATGCCTATGTCCTGAATGGTATTGCCTAGGTTTTATTCCAGGATTTTTATAATTTTAGATCTTACATTTAAATCTTTCATCCATCTTGAGTTAATTTTTGTATAAGGTTTAAGAAAGGGATCCAGTTTTAACTTTCTGCAAATGGCTAGCTAGTTTTCCCTATACCATTTATTAAATAGGGAATCCTTTCTCCAGTGCTTATTTTTGTCAGGTTTGTCAAAGATCAGATGGTTGTAGATGTGTAATGTTATATTTGAAGTCTCTGTTCTGTTCCATTGGTCTATATATCTGTTTTGGTACCAGTACCATGCTGTTTTGGTTACTGTAGCCATGTAGTATAGTTTGAAGTCAAGTAGCATAATACCTCCAGCATTGTTCTTCTTGCTTAGGATTGTTTTGGCTATGTGGGCTCTTTTTGGTTCCAAACAAAATTTAAAGTAGTTTGTTCTAATTCTGTGAAGAAAGTCAATGGTAGCATGATGGGGATAGCATTGAATCTATAAATTACTTTGGGCAGTATGGCCATTTTCACAATATTGATTCTTTCTATCCATGAGCGTAGAATGTTTTTTCCATCTGTTTGTGTCCTCTCTTATTACCTTGAGCAGTGGTTTGCAGTTCTCTTTGAAGAGATCCTTCACATCCCTTGCAAGTTGTATTCCTAGCTATTTTATTCTTTTTGTAGCAATTGTGAATGGGAGTTCACTCATGATTTGGCTCTCTATTTTTCTATTATTGGTGTATGAGAATGCTTGTGATTTTTGCAGATTGATTTTGTATCCTGAGACTTTGCTGAAGTTGCTTATCAACTTAAGGAGCTTTTGGGCTGAGATAATAGGGTTTTCTAATTATACCACATGTTATCTGCAAACAGAGATAAATATTTTCTCTCTTCTGATTTGGATACCCTTTATTTCTTTCTCTTGCCTGATTGCTCTGGCCAGAACTTCCAACACCATGTTGAATAGGAGTGGTCAGAGAATGCCTTCTGGTCTTGTGCCAGTTTTCAAAGGCAATGCTTCCAGTTTTTGCCCACATACCCATTCAGTATGATATTGGCTGTGGGTTTGTCATAAAAATATCTTATTATTTTGAGATATGTTCCATCAGTACCTAGTTTATTGAGAGTTTTTAGTATGAAAGGGTGCTGAATTTTTTCGAAGGCCTTTTCTGCACCTATTGAGATAGTTGTGTGTTTTTTTGTCATTGGTTCTGTTTATGTGATGGATTATTTGCATATGTTGAACCAGCTTTGCATCCCAGGGATGAAGGTAACTTGAACGTAGTAGATAAACATTTTGAATAAGTCTGATGTGGTGCTTTGAAGATTGTATATTCTGTCAATTTTGGGTAGAGAGTTCTGTAGATGTCTATTAGGTCTGCTTGGTTTGGAGTTGAGTTCATGTCCTGAATATCCTTGTTAATTTTCTGTCTCATTGATCTATCTAATATTGACAGTGTGGTGTTAAATTCACCCACTATCATTGTGTGGCAGTCTAAGTCTCTTCGTAGGTCTCTAAGAACCTGCTTTATGAATCTGGATGCTCCTGTATTGGATGCATATAGATTTGGGATAGTTAGCATTTCTTGTTGCATTGATCTCTTTACCATTATGTAATGCCCTTCTTTGTCTTTTTTGATCTTTGTTGGTTTAAAATCTGTTTTATCAGAAACTAGGATTGCAACCCCTCCTTTTTTTGCTTTTCATTCGCTCGCTAAATATTCCTCCATCCCTTTATTATGAGCCTATGAATGTGTTTGCATCTGAGATGGGTTTCCTGTATACAGCACACTAATGGGTCTTGACTGTTTATCCAGTTTGCCAGGCTGAATCTTTTAATTGAGGCATTTGGCCCATTGACATTTAAGGTTGATACTGTTATGTGTGAAATTGATCCTGCCATTATGATGCTAGCTGGTTATTTTGCCTGTTAGTTGATGCAGTGTCCTCATAGTGTCAATAGTGTTTATAATTTGGTATGTTTTTGCAGTGGCTAGTACTGGTTTTTCCTTTCTATGTTTAGTGCTTCCTTCAGAAGCTTTTGTAAGCTAGACCTGGTGGTGACAATGTCTTTCAGCATTTGCCTGTCTGTAAAGGATTTCATTTATCCTTCATTTATGAATCTTAGTTTGGCCATATATGAAATTCTGGGTTGAAAATTCTTTTCTTTAAGAATGTTGAATGTTGGCCCCCACTTTTTTCCAGCCTGTAATGTTTCTGCAGAGAGATTCACTGTTAGTCTGATGGGCATCTCTTTGTGGGTTACCCGACCTTTCTCTCTGGCTGCCCTTAATATATTTTTTTTTCATTTCAACCTTGGTTAATCTGACTATTATGGGTCTTGGAGTTGCTCTCCTTGAGGAGTATCTTTGTGGTGTTCTCTGTATTTACTGAATTTGAATGTTGGTCTGTCTTGCTAGGTTGGGGAAATTCTCTTGGACAATATCCTGAAGAGTTTTTTCCAGGTTGGTTTCATTCTCCCCATCACTTTCAGGAACACCAATTAAATGTAGGTTTGGTCTTTTCACGTAGTCCCATATTTCTTGGAGGATTTGTTTGTTTATTTTCTCTCTTTTTTCTCTAATCTTGTCTTCTCACTTTATTTCATTGAGTTGATATTCAATCTCTGATATTCTTTCTTCTGCTTGATCAATTCAGCTACTGATACTTTTGTATGATTCATGAAGTTCTCATGCTGTGTGTTTCAGCTTCCTCAGGTCATTTATGTTCTTCTCTCAACTCATTATTTTAGTTAGCAGTTCCTCTAACCTTTTTTCAAGGTTCTTAGCTTCCTTGCCTTGAGTTAGAACAAACTCCTTTAGCTCACAGGAGTTAGTTATTACTCACCATCTGAAGTCTACTTCTGTCAATTTATCAAACTCATTCTCCA
Organism: Cacajao melanocephalus; assembly: GCA_963573385.1. Lineage (NCBI taxonomy): Eukaryota > Metazoa > Chordata > Mammalia > Primates > Pitheciidae > Cacajao > Cacajao melanocephalus. The sequence continues at coordinate 94,751 of CAUYLG010058809.1, forward strand.
TCTAGTTTTGTTCCCTTGCTGATGAGGAGTTGTGACCCTTTGGAGGAAAAGAGGTGTTCTGGTTTTTGGAATTTCAGTTTTGTAGCACTGGTTTCTCCCCATCTTTGTGGATTTATCTACACTTGGTCTTTGATGTTGGTGATCTTTGGATGGGATATCTGAGTGGACATCCTTTTTGCTGATGTTGATGGTGGTCCTTTTGATTTGTTACTTCTCCTTCTATCAGTCAGGCCTGTCTGCTGCAGGTCCACTAGAATTTGCTGGAGGTCCACTCCAGACCTTTGTTGCCTGGGTATCACCAGAAGAGGCTGCAGAACAGCAAAAATTGCTGCCTGTTCCTTCCTCTGGAAGCTTCATCCCACAGGGGCACCCACCAGAGCTCTCCTGTATGAGGTGTCTGTTGTCCCCTACTGGGACACAGGGCTCAGGCAGCCACTTGAGGAGGCAGTCTGTTCCTTAGCAGAGCTCAAGCACTGTGCTGGGAGTCCATGGTGCTGGGAGTCCATGGCACAGAGCCAGCAGGCAGGGACCTTTAAGTCTGCTGAAGCTGTGCCCACATCTGCCCCTTCCTCCAGGTGCTCTGTCCCAGGAGGATGGGAGTTTTATCTGTTAGCCCCTCTCTGAGGCTCCTGTCTTTTTTTCAGTGATGTCCTGACCAGAGAGGAGGAATCAAGGAAGGCAGTCTGCCTAGAGTGGAGGGCTCTGCTTAATTGGAACTTTCTGTGGCTTTGTTTACACTGTGAGAGGAAAACTGCCTAGTCAAGCCTCAGTAATGGCGGATGCCCCTCCCCCCACCAAGCTTGAACATCCCAGGTCAACTTCTGACTCCTGTTCCAGCAGCGAGAATTTCAAGCCAGTGAATGTTAGTTTGCTGGGCTCTGCGGGGGTGGGATCCACTGAGATAGACCACTGGGCTGCCTAACTTCAGCCCCCTTTCCAGAGGAGTAAACCGTTCCGTCTTGCTGGCGTTCCAGGCACACTGGGATATGAAAAGAAAACTCCTGCAGCCATCTTGGTGTCTGCTCAAATGGCCGCCCAGTTTTGTGCTTAAAACTCAGGGCCCTGGTGGTGTAGACACCCAAGGGAATCTCCTGGTTTGTGGGCTGCAAAGACCAAGGGAAATGCATAATATCTGGGCTGGGGTTCACCATTCCTCATGGCACAGTCCCTCACAGCTTCCCTTGGCAGGGGAGGGCATTCCTGGCCCCTTGCACTTCCTGCGTGAGGCGAAGCCCCACCCTACTTCAGCTCGCCTTTTGTAGGCTGCACCCACTGTCTAAAAAGTCCCAGTGAGATGAGCTGGGTACCTCAGTTGAAAATACAGAAATCACCCGCATTTTTGCGCTGATCTCGCTAAAAGCTGCAGACTGGAGCTGTTCCTATTCAACCATGTTGCCAGGTCTCTTATTTGACTTTCCTTTTGGAATCAGGATTAGTAATTTGTTTGAAGTTAGAATACTTCCTTTAAGATTATTGGTCGTTAGGATTATATGTATGTTAAAAAATTTGCAGCAATTGTATTTAATCTCGTGCTTTAGGTGAAAACTCAGAACTTAGACAAAAACCTCTGAATTTTGTAAATAAATTTATTTATTTTAACATATTTTTCTTTCCTATTGCTCATAATTGAGCTAAGGGCTAAATAATCATATGTTAAAAAAATCAATTTAAAAAATGATTTAAGAGCTAATATTTTATTTTTAAAATGTTTACAAGAACCTGAATGTAGAATGTATTTTAAGTAAGGGCTTCAGAACAGTCGTAATTTAAGAGGAGAAAACAAAGAATTTTGTTACTGGATTATGAGCTGATTTTTTTATATCCCTGACTATAATACAAGATCAAAATGGACAAAAAAGTATATATTGGATTACTGTCAATGTACATCGTAATTTTTTCCATTTATTCTGAAAAATGTTAGGCTTTAAAAGACTGGTTTGTCTAGCCATATTAAGCTGCTGAAGAAGGGGAGGGTGAGACTAACTAGGCTGGCTCACAAAAGATGAGATGTGATTTTAGAAACCAAAAACAAGTCCCTGTGACCTAGATATCCAGGCTGTTCCTCTAGGGAAGATGAGAAATAAGAGACATTGTGATGGACTTTCCTGTCTAAACTGGGAAACCTAATCACTCGGATACACTAGACGTTCTTCCACCATCATTTACCAAGAGCAATAACTATAATTTTGGACTTTAAATAATTACTCACGATAGCATCACAAGAATAGTAGAAATTTAATAATTACATTAATTGGTATTTGCTATTGTGGATATTAACAGTTGCCTATACATTGTGTATATGCACACACACTTATATACATAATGTGTACATATATATGTGTGTATATATACATAATGTGTATACATATGTGTACATATGCATAATGAGTATGCATATGCATATATATACACATGTGTTTTGACCATATTCATGATTATTGTGGTAAATATTTCTATTTACACTCATAACATATCCAAGATTAGAATCTATGGGATGACTGTCTCATATTTATGTTTCATTGCTAAATGCTTTTATTAACAAATGTTTACCTTGAAAGAAGCATGTTTTGCTTATTGATTTCAAAATAATAGTAAATTTTAATATACTTTCTCCCGTTAGAGCAATCAACTCATTTCGATTTTTTTCACTCAAATTTTTCTTTTATATACTATTTCATAGTATTCTTGCTAAACAATCACATTAGGGTACCTGATTGTAGTCTAGTTTATGTACAGTCTAATCTATTAATCTATACTTTTTTAAAATATCAGTTTCTCAATAGACCTCGAATTTGCAAAACTGACTTTAGATTAATTTTTAAAATAGTAACCTGGACTTACCTGCTATTATTTTATGCTTGTTGCCCTCAGCATAATGTTTAAATTGCTAATTCTCTAATCAAAACCCAAACAAAAATGACATCATAATTTTAGTTAATGATAGTAGTTCAATTCTTCTCCCCATCCCCTTGAAACCTATGCCTTATTATCTGATCTTATTTATTTTTCTGCCCTATCTGCTGGAACATGTGCATTTTCTATAATTTAGTTTAGTGCATACCTATTTTATTAATAACTAATTTCAAAAATTATTATTAAAATGTATATTTTTTATTTTGAGAAAGCTAAAGTAAAATAAAATTGGATTAAGGAAAAAGAAGTGAAGCCTACAGATGGATAGTAATTTTCAATTGTTCATTACTTTTAATCTGTAACTTGGAAAGCTCTTTGGGTGTGGTATTTATAATATATACTATTGTGGGGCTTCTAGTTTCAGCTTCAACTGTTAAGACTTTAAAGTCATTACTACCAGACTAAAAGAGCAGAATATTAAATGAAGTTGATAATCAATGACTTCTTTTGGAGTCAAAGAGTGAGGTCCAAAGGTAAACTACCTCCTTGAAATCTGGTGAAACAGGTAAATCTAGAGGATCAGAGGCAACACCTTATCTGGAGGACAAGTCACTACACCCATAAGCTGGTGGGATCACCTAAATGATAATTTTAATGAGTTGCCAAAGGCTGGGTATGAACTAGCTGGAGAGAGAGAAAATATTTCGGGCAGTAGTCTTTATTTCATCTTATTTATTTATATATTTTTTGAGACAGAGTCTCAGTCTGTCACCCAAGCTAGAATGCAATGGCGTGCTCTTGGCTCACTGCAACCTCTGCCTCCCGGGTTCAAGCAACTCTTCTGCTTCAGCCTCTGGAGTAGCTGGGATTACAGGCATGCACAATGAGACCTGGCTAACTTTTGCATTTTTTAGTAGAGACGGGGTTTCACCATATTGGCTAGCCTGGTCTTAAAATCCTGACCTGGTGATCTGCCCACCTCAGCCTCCCACAGTGCTGGGATTACAGGAATGAGCCACGACGCCCAGCTGGGGGCAGTAGTCTTCATGGTCTCCCGCATTTGAGCATTTTGACTTTTGGAAACCCACTAGGTTCTCGTGGCAAAGAACCAAGAAAGATCCTCCGATGGGTCTGGCCGTAAGTGGGAAGAATAAACTTTATGCTATATGTCCAGAGCATTCTCCACATCAAAACCTCATCTCCAGGACAAAGCATTCTTCAGAGCCATATCCCATGAGGGAGGGCATTTTCCTGAGAGACCACACTAGGCTTTCTGTCTCACTTAAGAGTCAGATAAGACAAGAAGAACGTGAGAATGCCACAGACCAGGGACAGATTTAATAGTAAAATTATAGGATGACCTTCATTCCTTAACATCACAATACAGCTGAAATTACAACTGAAAGAGCTACATTATACCTGGCATAGACTCTATTTAAAGACTTCTTGGAGAAACTCACAGACAACAGGGGAGAGAAAATTAAGGACATAGGAGAGTTAAAGCCTCTGTCACTTACAGCTACAGCAATATTAAATACAGCCCAACTCCTAGACAGATTTACCTAAGTCCTCTCACTAAAAGCCAATTTATCTCAGTTAATTTTGCCAAAAATTTATTTTCTGATTTTAAGCAAAAAATACAAGGCACACTAAAAGGCAAGAAAAATCATAGTTTGAACAGAAAAAGCAAACATCAGAATTAGACTCAGGGATGATACCAGTTTTCAATGATTACACAGGGAATTCATATTTAACATGTTAATCAGTATTAATTATACACTGCATTATAAAATATAATTACTGTGTAAGTTAATATTTTAGTGGGGAAAAACTAAGATGACTTGTAGGAACAGATGAGTAATGTATGCAGAGAAGTGAAAACTCTTAGATAAGAATCAAAAGAAAATGTTAGAAATGAAAAAGAAACTGGAACAGAAATAAGATATGATGTTGATGAGCTCATCAATAGGGTGGACACAGTCAAGGAGAGACTCAGTGAAATTAGAAGGTAGTTAAATTGATTTCCCAAACTGAAATGCAGAAAGAAAAAGTAATTTGAAAGTTCAGAATAGAACATCCATGAACTTTGGGACTACTGTAAAGGTGTTATATACACATAATTGGAAAAGCAAAAGGAAGATAAACAAAACTCAACAGAATAAATATTTGAGATGATAATGGCCAAGAATATTCTGAAATTAATGACAAACACCAAACCATAGATTCAAGAAGCTCAGAGAACAACAACTAGATCAATTTTTATAAATCTACATCAAAGCACATCATATTCAAACTAAAAAAAAACAATAAAAGGAGAAACTCTTGAAAATAGCTAGAAAGTAATAAGAAAGCAACTTACTCAATAGAAACAAGGATAAGAATTATAGCGGGCTCATCAGAAATCATTAAATAATGGAATGAAGAAAAAAATCCCAACATGTAGAATTTGATATCCAGAAAAATTATCCTTTAAATAGGAGAGAGAAATAAAACTTTGTCAGACAAACAGAAATAATGTGCTCTAGAAAAAAGAATATGTCAGAAGCTTCAATTTACATAACAAAAGGAAGAGTTTTGGAGAAGGAATAAAGATAAAATAAAATTTTTTATTTTTATTTTTCTTATTTATAATAGGTCTGTATTAGTCCGTTTTCATGCTGTTGATAAAGACATAGCTGAAACTGGGTAATTTACAAAAGAAAAAAGTTTTTTGGACCTACAGTTCCACGGCTGGGGAGGCTTCACAATTATGGCAGGAGGTGAAAGGCATGTGTAACATGGCAGCAGACAAGAGAGAGCTCGTGCAAGGAAATTTCCCTCTTTAGAACCATCAGATCTCATGACATTTATTCACTATCATGAGAACAGCATAGGAAAGACCTGTCCCCATGATTCAATTACCTCCCACTGTGTCCCTCCCACAACATGTAGAAATTCAAGATGAGATTTGGGTGGGGACAAAGCCAAACTATATCATTCTGCCCCAACCCCTCCTAGATCTCATGCCCTCACATTTCAAAACCAATCATGCCTTCTCAACAGTCCCCCAAAGTCTTAACTCATTTCAGGATTAACTCAAAAGTCCACAGTCTGAAAGCTCATCCAAGACAAAGCAAGTCCCTTCTGCCTATGAGCCTGTAAAATCAAAAGCAAATTAGTTACTTCCTAAATACAATAGGGATACAGGTATGGGGTAAATATGGTCATTCAAAATGGGAAAAGTTGGCCAAAGCACAGGGGCTATAGGCTCCGTGCAAGTCCATGCAAGTCCAAAATTCAGTGGGACAAATAAATCTTAAAGCTCAAAAATGATCTGCTTTGATTTCATGTCTCACATCCAGGTCACACTGATGCAAGAGGTGGGCTCCCATGGCCTTAGGCAGCATTCCTTCTGTGACTTTGCAGGGTACAGCCTCCCTTTCAGCTGCTTTCACCAGCCCTCTTCTCACAGCTCCACTAGGTGGTGCCACAGTAGGGACTCTGTGTGGGGGTTCTGACCCCACATTTCCCTTCCACACTGCCCTAGCAGAGTTTCTCCATCAGGGACCCATTCCTGCAGCAAACATCTGCCTGGGCATTCAGGTGTTTCCATACGGTCTGTGAAATCTAGGCAGAAGTTCCCAATCCTCAATTCTTGACATCTGTGCAGTGGCAGAGTCAACACCACATGAAGCCTCCAGGGCTTGGGGGTTCCACCTTCTAAAGCAACAACCCAAACTGTAAATTGGCTCCTTTTCAGCCACTGCAGCTATGGCTGTAGCACAGGGTAGTAGTGGCTGAAACACAGGGTACCAAGTCCCTAGGCTGCACAGAGTAGTGGGGCTGGCCCTGGGCCTGGTCCACGAAACCATCTTTTTCTCCTAGGCCTCAGGGCCTGTGATGGGACGGGCTGCTGTAAAAACTTCTGACATGCTGTGTTGACATTTTCCTCACTGTCTTGGGGATTAACATTTTGCTCCTCGTTACTTATGCAATTTCTGCAGCTGGCTTGAATTTCCCCTTAGAAAATTGAATTTGCCTTTCTATCATATTCACAGGTTGCAAATTTTCCAAATGTTTATGCTCTGTTTCCTTTCAACACTAAATTTCTTTAACGGCACCCCAGTCACATCTTCAATGCTTTGCTGCTTAGAAATTTCTTCTGCCAGATGCTTTAAATCATTTCTCTCAAGTTCAAAGTTCCACAAATCTCTGGGGCAGGGGTAAAATGCCACCAGGCTCTTTGCTAAAACATAACAAGAATCATGTTTGCTCCAGTTCCCAAGTTCTTCATCTCCATCTGAGACCACCTCAGCCTGGATTTTATTGTCCATATCATTACTAGCATTTTGGTCAAAGCCATTTACAAGTCTGGGGAGTTCCAAACTTTCCCACATTTTCCTGTCTTCTTCTGAGCCCTCCAAACTGTTCCAACTTCTGCCTGTTACCCAGTTCCAAAATTGCTTCCACATTTTTGGATATCTTTTCAGTAGTGCCCCAGTCTACTGGTACCAATTTACAGTATTTGTTAATTTTCATGCTGCTGATGAAGACACACCCAAGAGTGGGCAATTTACAAAAGAAAGAGGTTTATTGGACTTATAGTTCCATGTGGTTGGCTGGCCTCACAATCATGGTGGAAAGTGAAAGGCATGTCTCACATGGTGGCAGACAAAAGAAGAAAGCTTGTGCAGGTAACCCCCCTCTTTTTAAAACCATCAGATCTTGTGGGAATTATTCCCTATCACAAGAACAGCATAGGAAAGGCCTGCCCAGATAATTCAACTGCCTCCCACCAGGTCCCTCCCACAACACATGGTTATTCAAGATGAGATTTGGGTGGGGACACAGCCAAACCATATCAAGGTCTAAAATAGTTGTTTGTTTAAAGTAGTGATAGTAACAATTTTTGGGGTGATGATAGCATATGGATAAGTAAAATAAGTGACAGCAGTAGCATAAGAAAGGAAAAGGAGGCATTGGGAACATTCTGTTACAAGGTACCTGTCCCAAAGTTAAAGGGGCATAACATGTGCTGAAGGTGGACTAAGATTAGTTAAAATATATATTGCTAATTTCAGTGAAATGACTACATAAATTTAAAAAGAGAACTATAATGACCAAAGTAAAATAGAAGATAAAAATAGAATTATGTAAAATACCCAATGAAACAGAGAAGTCAGAAAAATAGGGGGAAAAAGAAACAATGATTACAGTGAATAGGAAACAGATACAACTATATCAATAATGATTTAAGTGGGAATAATCTACAAGTGCAAATTAGGTGACAGAGAATGTCATAGTCTATTTTTTAAAAAAGACAACTTTGTCTTCTATGAAAACCCATTTTAAATGTAAAGGCTCAAGTTAAAATTAGAGGATGGATAAAGATAAACTATATGCTAACACTAATGAAAAGAAAACTGGAATAACTAATAATTTGAGACCAAGAGTTGAAAGCAAAGAAAATTACGAGCAACAAAGAAGGCATTATACAGTGACAAAGGAGTTAATTCTCCAAGATTATATAATACTGTGTGCGCATAGTACTGACTCTAGAGCATCAAAATACACACAGCAAAATTAGTATAACTACGAGGAAAACAAAGCCAGTCATTGCTACAGAAGCAGAGAGAACATTTTCTGACATTCTGGGGCCATCATTAGCCTAATACTAAAACTACTTTTTAAAAATTACTAGGTAGAAAAAAAATCTTTTGTGAACATAGAAGCCCAAATACTCCAGAAACTATAAGCAGTAGAATCTAATATACAATATATTTGGACTGAGCACAGTATCTTGAAGCCATGACTTCAGAAGTAGCCTTTGAAGCAATCCCTTTTTTGAAATTGAGGAATTGTCACTCTTGAAGGCATTGTAAACATCTTCTTAAGTGATGGTTAATTATATGTGTAATATGGCTAGGTTATAGTGTACCAACATTTGATAAAACACCAAACTGAATGCTGCTGTGAAGGTATTTTAGTATCTAATTAAAACTGAAGTCAGCAGACCTTGATCGAAGCAGATTACTCTACATAATGAGGGTGTTCCCCCATGCAATCAGTGAAAGACTTAACACAAAAAGACTAAGGTCCCCTGAGATGTTCTGAGAAGCAAGGAATTTTGCTTCCAGATTACCTTTAGACTCAGCACATGACATCAACTTTTTTTCTGGGTCTCCAACCTGCTGGCCTGCCCTGTAGATTTCACACCTGTCAGTCTCCACAACAACATGAGTAAATTCCTTAAAATAAATCTTTATTTATCTGGTAATCTATCTATTAATTTATCTATCTCATCTCTACATATATCATTAAACATCCAATTAAAACAAAAGAAAATATTTTAGATAATTCATTTTGCTTCCTAAGGAAGGTAAGCACAATGTATTTTCTTTTTAACTTTTGTTTTAGGTTCCAGGGTACACGTTCAGGATTCACAAGTTTGTTACATATACAAATGTGTGCCATGGTAGTTTGTTGCACAGATCAACCCATCACCTTGGTATTAAGCCCAGCATCCATCAGCTATTCTTCCTGATGCTTTCCTTACCCCCAACTCCAGGATCTAGTAGGTGGTGTTCCTCCTGATGTGTCCATGTGTTCTCATCATTCGGCTCTTGTTTATAAGTAAGAACATGAGGTGTTTGGCTTTGTGTTCCTGCATTAGTTTACTGAGGATAACACAGCTTCCAGCTCCATCTATGTCCCTGCAAAGGACATGACCTCGTTCCTTTATATCACTGCATAGTATTCCATGGTGTATACGTACAACATTTTATTTATCCAGTCTATCATTGATGGACATTTGAGTTGGCTCCATGTGTTGGCTATTGTAAATAGTGCTGCAATAAACATAAGTGTGCATGTGTCTTTATAGTAGAGTGATTTATATTCCTTTGGGTATATACCCAGTAATGAGATTGGTGGGTCAAATGGTATTTATAGTTCTAGACTCTTGAGAAATCGCCAGTCCATTTTATAAAATTGTTGAACTAATTTACATTCTCACCAACAGTGTAAAAGCATTCCTCTTTCTCCACAGCCTTGCCAGCACCTATTGTTTCTTGACATTTTAATAATTGCCATTCTGACTTGCATGAGATGGTATTTTTTTGTGGTTTTGATTTGCATTTATCTAATGATCACTGATATTGAGCTTTTACTTCATGTTTGTTGGTTGCATAAATGTTTTATTTTGAGAAGGGTCTTTTCATATTCTTTTACCACTTTTTGATGGTTATTATGTTTTTCTCTTGTAAGTTTGTTTGAGTTGCTTGTAGATTCTGGATATTAGAATCTGCAATCTTGGAAAGATTTTCTCCCACTCTGCAGGTTGCCTGTTCACTCTGATGACCATTTCTTTTGTTTTGTAGAAGTTCTTTAGTTTGATGATATCCCATTTGTTGATTTTGGCTTTTGTTGCAATTGCTTTTGGCCTTCTCATCATGAAGTCTTTGCCCATGCCTATGTCCTGAATGGTATTGCCTAGGTTTTCTTCTCTGGTTTTCATGGTTTTGGGATTTACATTTAAGTCTTTAATGCCTATTGAGTTAAGTTTTGTATAATGTGTAAGGAAGGGCTCCAGTTTCAGTTTTCTAAATATGGCTAGCCAGTTTTCCCAGCACCATTTATTAAATAGGAAATGCTTTCCCTGTTGCTTGATTTTGTCCAGTTTGTCAAAAATCAGTTGGTGGTAGATGTGTGATTTTATTTCTGAGTTCTCTATTCTGTTTCATTGGTCTATATGTCTGTTTTGGTATCAGTACCATGCTGTTTTGTTACCATAGCCTTGTTGTATAGTATGAAGTCAGGTAGTGTAATGCCTTCAGCTTTCTTCTTTTGCTTAGGATTGTCTTGGCTATACAGGCTCTTTTTGGTTTCATATGAAATCGAAAGTAGCTTTTCCTAATTCTGTGAAAAATGTCTATGGTAGTTTTATGGGAATAGAACTGAATCTATAAATTACTTTGGGCAGTATGACCACTTTCAGAATATTGATTCTTCCTATCCATGAGCATGGAATATTTTTCCATTTGTTTCTGTTCTCTCTTGTTCCACTGGGCAGTGGTTTGTAGTTATCCTTGAAGAGGTCCTTCACATCCCTCGTTAGCTGTATTCCTGGATATTTTATTCTTTTTGTAGCAATTGTGAATGGGAGCTCATTCATGATTTGGTTCTCTGCTTGCTTAATGTTGGGTTATAGAAATGCTTGTGAATTTGCACATCGATTTGTATCCTGAGACCTTGCTGAAGTTGCTTATCAGCTTAAGGAGTTTTGGGGCTGAGATGATGGGGTTTTCTAAATATAGAATTATGTTGCCTGCAAACAGAAACAATTTGACTTCCTCCGTTCCTATCTGAAAATCCTTTATTCCTTTCCCTTGCCTGATTGCCCTGGCCAGAAGTTCCAATATTATGTTGAATAGGAGCAGTGAGGGAGGCATCCATGTCTTGTGCCGGTTCTGAAAGGGAATGCTTCCAGCTTTTGCCCATTCAGTATGATATCGGCTGTGGGTTTGTCACAAATAGCTTTTATTGTTTTGAGATATGTTCCATTAATACCTAGTTAATTCAGAGTTTTTAACATAGAGCGATGTTGAATTTTATCAGAGGACTTTTCTGTATCCATTGAGATGATCATGAGATTTTTGTCATTTGTTCTGTTTATGTGATGGATTACATTTACGAATTTGTGTATGTTGTACCAGTCTTGCATCCCAGGGATGAAGCTGACTTGATCGTGGTGGATAAGGTGTTTAATGTGCTGCTGGATTTGGTTTGCTAGTATTTTATTGAGGACTTTTGTATCGATGTTCATTAGGGATATTGGTCAGAAGTTTTCTTTTTTGTTGTGTCTCTGTCAGGTTTTGGTATCAGGTTAATGCTGACCTCATAAAATGAGTTAGGGAGGAGTCCCTCCTTTTTAATTGTTTGGAATAGTTTCATAAGAAATGATACCAGCTCCTCTTTGTATCTCTGGTAGAATTTGGCTGTGAAACTGTCTGGTCCTTGGCTTCTTTTGGTTTGTAGGCTATTAATTACTGTCTCAATTTCAGAACTTGTTATTGGTCTATTCAGGGATTCAATTTCTTCCTGGTTTAGTCTTGAAAGGGTGTATGTGCTCAGGAATTTATCCACTTCTCCTAGATTTTCTAGTTTGTGTAGAGGTGTTTATAGTATTATCTGATAGTACTTTTTATTTCTGTGGGGTCAGTGGTGATATTCCCTTTATGATTTTTTATTGTGTCTATTTGATTTTTCTCTCTTTTCTTCTTTATTAGTCTGGCTAACAGTCTATCAGTACTGCTGATTTTTCAAAACACCATCTCCTGGATTCATTGATATTTTTGAAGGGATTTTCGTGTCTCTATCTCCTTCATTTCTGCTCTGATCTTAGTTATTTTCTGTCTTCTGCTAGCTTTTGGATTTCTTAACTCTTGCTTCTCTAGCTCTTTTAATTGTGATGTTAGGGTGTCAATTTTAGATCTTTCCCGCTTTGTGATGTGGGCGTTTACTGCTAAAATTTCCCTTTTAACACTGATTTAGCTGTATCCCAGAGATTCTGGTACATTGGACTTTTGTTCTAATTGGTTTCAAAGAACTTTTTGATATCTACCTTAATTTCATTGTTTGCCCAGGAGTCATTCAGAAAAACGTTGTTCATTTTCCATGCAGTTGTGTGGTTTTGAGTGAGTTTCTTAATTCCGAGTTATATTTGATTGCTCTGTGGTCTGAGAGGCTGTTAAGATTTCCATTCTTTTGCATTTTCTGGGGAGTATTTTACTTCCAAATACGTAGTCAATTTTAGAATCAGGATCATGTAGCACTGAGAAGAATGTATACTCTATTGATTTGGGGTGGAGAGTTCTGTACATGTCTATTAGGTTTGCTTGATCCAGAGCTGCATTCATGTCCTGAATATCCTTGTTAATTTTCTGTCTCATTGATCTGTCTAATGTTGGCAATGGGGTGTTAAAATCTCCCAGTATTATGGTGTGAGAATCTAAGTCTCTTCATAGGTCTTTAAGAACTTGTTTTATGAATCTGGGTCTGCCTGTATTGGGTATATATGTATTTATCATAGTTAGCTAGCTCTTCTTGTTGAATTGATCCCTTTACCATTATGTAATGCCCTTCTTTGTCTTTTTTGATCTTTGTTGGTTTAAAGTCAGAGACTAGGATTGCAACCCTTGCTTTTTTTTTTGCTTTCCATTTCCTGTGCAATTTTTTGTCTATCCCTTTATTTTTAGTCTATGTGTGTCCTTGTATGTGAGATGATTCTCCTGAATACAGCATACCAATGGGTCTTGACTTTTTATCCAATTTGCCAGTCTGTGTTTTCTAATTGGGGCATTTAGTCCATTTACATTTAAGGTTAATATTGTTATGTGTGAATTAGATCCTGTCCTCATAATCCTAGCTGTTTATTTTGCACACCATTGAGGCAGTTTCTTCATAGTGTCATTGGTCTTTATATTTTGGTGTGTTTTTACAGTAGCTGGTACCCATTTTTCCTTTCCATATTTATTGCTTTCTTCAGAAGCTCTTGCAAGGCAGGCCTCAGTACTCCAATCAATTGTAGTTTCAGTCTTTTTACATAGTTCCATATTTCTCAGAGGTTTTGTTCATTTCTTTTCAATCTTTTATCTCTAATCTTACCTGCATGCCTCTTTTCAGCAAGATGGTCTTTAAACTCTGATATTCTTTCTTCTGCTTGGTCCTGTTGGCTATTGATACATGTATATGTTTCCCGAAGTTCTTGTGCTGTGTTTTTCAGCCTCATTAGGTCATATATGTTCCTCTTGAAACTGGTTATTCTTGTTAACTGCTCCTGGAACCTTTTATCAAGGTTCTTAGCTTCTTTGCACTGGGATATAACATACTTCTTTAGCTCAGCAAAGTTTGTTATTACCCGCCTTCTGAAGCCTACTTCTGTCAATTCATTCATCTCATCCTCTGTCCAGTTCTGAGCCCTTGCCGGAGAAGCATTACTATTATTTGGAGGAGAAGAATAACTCTGGCCTGTTGGGTTTTTGATTTTGTTGTTGTTGATTCTTTCTTATTTTCATGAGTTTGTCTAGTTTTGATCTTTGGGGTTACTGACCCTTGGATAGGGTTTTTGTGGGAACTTTTTTTTGTTGATCCTGCTACTGCTGCTTTCTGTTTGTTTATTTTTCTTGCAATGGTCAGGTCCCTTTTCTGTAGGGCTGCTGCAGTTTGCTGGGAGTTCAATTCAGGCCCTATTCATCTGGTTTGCTCCCACATCTAGAGATGTCACTTAAGAAGGCTGGAGAACAGCAGATGAGTGCCTGCTACTTCTGGCATCACTGACCTTGAGGGGCACTAACCTGATGACAGTAGGAATGCTCCAGTATAGGGTGTCTTATAGCTCCTGTTGGATCATCTCACCCAGTTTGGTGGCATGGAGAGCAGGACATGTTTAACAAAGCACTTTCATTGTCCCTTGGTGGAGAGGGTGTGCTTCACTGGGGGGAAACCCACTTGTCTGGGCTGCATGAATTCCTCAGAGCTAGCAGGAGGAAAGACTAAGTCTGTTGGTTCATGGAAACTTTGGCCACCCCTTCCCCTAGGGGTTCAGGCCCATAGAGATCAGAGTTTTGTCTCTGAGCCCCTGGTTGAAGTTGTCAGAGTTCCTGCAGGGAGGCCCCACCCAGTGAGGAGTAACGAATGAAGATCAGGCCTGAAGAGGCACTCTGTCCACAATCTGACAAGCTGGTGTGTTGGACTGTGGGAAATGCCTCTTGGGGACCAAGCCATCCAGCCTCCCAGGCTTAAGCAGATTCTAGCTTAGTGGTGGTTAAGAATCTGTGTGGCTCTGTGGTTGGGACCCTAGGTCCTGGAGGCTTGGGCTCATGAATGGGATCTTCCAATCCGTGGGTTTCACCGTTCTGTGGAAAAAATCATGTTTTTCCAGGCTGGGTAGCACACTCACTCACCGCCTCCCTTGGCTTAGGGGTGGGGGCTCCTCTACCCCATGTGGCTCTCAAGTGGCCCCCAGCACCACATTGCTCTTCCTTCTTCTCTGTGGGTCACGCCAGCCACCTAGTCAGTTCTGATGACAGCACCTGGATACGTCAGTTGCTGGTGCAGGATTAACGTGCCCTTATGTTTTTTTCTATGGGAGCTTCCTGTCACCACTTCTTCCAGTTAGCCATTTTGGCCCCAAAACTTTCTTAATTAAAAAAAAGTTACTAAGCCAAATTTGTCCTGCGCCAGAGGAACTTGAAAGCTCGCCATGGCAAATATACACTGAGGAAGAAGAAATAGCCAAACTTTTAAATATTAATGGACACAGCTGCTAAATTATTATTAATTCTTTGAGATCCAAAACAACACTGTAGCACAGTAGTCAGGATAGTGCCTCATAGAGGTCAGATGATTAATGAAATATTTGTTCCTGATTGACCTCAAAGTGGGTATAATATACTTCAACACATCCCATAGTTATTTCCCAAATTCTGAAATGCATAGTTGAAATAATATATTCAGCAACTAGCAGAAACACACTCTGGATCCCAGACCTGTGGAACAAAGGCTATTGTGATAGTAAATGCTAAGTACATGCCATGAAAAAGGCTCCTACCTAATTAAAAAGTGTAAGTCAAAAGCAATACGGAATTTCAGAGGTAAGTGTTACCACTGAGGCCCAGAAAGATGCAACTGTGGAGCTTTCTACCATATGACTATTTGACTTGATTCTATGTCTTTGCTATTGTGAATACTTCTGCAGTGAACATACATGTACGTATATCTTTATAATAGAATAATTTATATTAAATTGGGTATATATTCAGTAATGGTATTGCTGGGTCAAATGGTATTTCTGCCTCTAGATCTTTGAGAAATCACCACACTGTTTTCCACAATGGTTAAACAAATTTACACTCCCAGCAATAGTATAAAAGCATTCCTTTTTCTATACAGCATCACCAGCATCTGTTGTTTCTTGACTTTTTAATAATTGCCATTCTGACTGGTGTGAGATGGTACCTCATTGTGGTTTGGATTTGCATTTCTCTAATGATCAGTGCTGTTGAGCTGCTTTTCATATATATGTTGGCCACATGAGTGTCTTTTTTTGAGAAATGTCTGTTCATGTATTTTGCCCACTTTTTAATGGGGCTGTTTGTTTTTCTCTTGTAATTTGTTTAAGTTCCTTGTAGACTCTGCATATTAGACCTTTGTCAGATAAATAGATTGCAAAAATTTTCTCCCATTCTGTAGGTTGTCTGTTCACTCTGATAATAGTTTCTTTTATGGGGTAAGCACTAAGTTTTACTGAAGATTTTAATTTTTATAGAAGAATGTATCATAATCATTTTTAAGTTACTAC